>VZUI01049841.1:0-50258 GCA_013401135.1 Cettia cetti
TCCATCATCTTTGTCACCCTCCACTGGACCCTCTCCAGGAGCTCCATGTCTCTCCTGTCCTGAGGAGCCCAGAATGGGCACAGCACTCCAGGTGATCCTCACCAGGGCTGAGCAGAGGGGCAGGATCCCCTCCCTGACCTGCTGGCAGAGCTCTCCCTAATGCACCCTAATGAGTGGAGTTCCTGGTACTGTTCATAACACAGAGCTTTTTTTAGTACATGCAAACATTACATGTTGCATTTGAAATGTATGGGTGAAACGCTATATAAAAAAAAAAAAAGTTGAAATTTGTTTAAGGGCAAGAAAGAATCTATCTTCCATCATGGCTCTTCCTTTATGTAACTATAATGACTCAGGTTTTATAACACCTTTCTAGAGAACATCAGGAATCTTCACTACTATCAAACACCTACCAGGAGATTACAGTATTGCCAGAGCAATTGCTTCACTTTTGTTCCTGAAACAGCCATTCTATTGCAGCTGTTAACTTGAACACTGTGATAGAAGCCTTTGCCAGAGTCCTCAATAATTAACATCACTGACAGACATCTAAAACCTGGAACAACTGTCCATCTTAGAGAGACAGCTTTTGGAAATAAGCTTAAAAAAAAAATCAGTTGTAACCAAATATGTTTCCTGATGAGGATGAAACCAAAGGATGTATCTGAATGAAAGTGTCAGTCAGCATATCTGGCACACTTTCTGGATACATAGTAAAAATAGTTAATTTAAAAGAAAATAAAAGATACTTTAAAATTTCCATAAGCTACAAGGATTGTAAGCATTATGATTCAGATTCCCTGTTTAATATTTTAAAATGTATCTATCATTACCACGCAATTTATTCCTTGACTTCCTGCTGTATACAAATGACATTGTAAGTTTGCTATAACATTGTAAAACTCTGGGAAAATAATTGAAATATGTAAAATTATATATTAACAGAGGCTTCTGCAGGACTTTAAAAAAAGGAGAGTAACAAAATACTGAAGAATTACACTATTATTTTAGCAAGTGGAAGTAGAGATGAATTCATAGCACACTTACATAATACAGCAGGAATACTTTAAAAAGAATGGCACATTTAAAATTTTTAAAGCACAATGGTCATTAAACAGGAAAGAAACTCTCCCTCACATTCAGGTGGAACTTCCTGGCCCTCAGTCCCTGCCCAAGTTTTTAACTTGGTGTAAGCTAAAGTACCTTGAAAAAATCTATTAGTAAAAGCACTAGCTTTTAAAGCTGTAGTAGTGAGCCTTTAATATCACAAAACATTGCATTACACATTTTAACATCCTCCCAAGCCTTTTATGGCAAAAAAGTCATAACATAAACATATGGATCTATTCCATTTATGCCAAAGCCTAAATGTAGAATATTTCTGTTTTCTACAACAAAGCTTCAAAATCAAACTTGGTTACTTAAGCAATGCAGCTCTTGAAAATAATGATGAAATACCTGCATCCCAGTTATGTGTCTGTTGCCCAAATTTATTCTAACCAATGTGTTTGAGTAGGAGTTGTACCCTCAGAAAACTGTGTAAGTTCCTGAGTGTAAGTGTTTTTACCTTGTCTGGCTTGTGAGCTTAAAGCCAACTATGGATTCCTTATTCAGGCCAACTGCTTCAATGTTGATCACATCATCCACCTCTGGCTCCGTGGCAATGAACACCAATGGGAACTTCCAAAGGCCTCCTGCAGTACACTGAATTATGATAGTTGCCTCATCCCTTAAAATTTCAGATAAAAAACAGTCAATACATAGAAAAACATTATAAAACATGAACAGATTAATCTACAAAAAAATCCTTGAGTGTGTAGAAGTAAACTACAATAAGATAAATATAAAAATTACTTTAAACCAGAATACATCCCTAATTTTGCATGGCATAGTACGTATCAGGTAAACTTGACTGTTGACATTATTCTATATTTACTGTGATGTTAGAGGAGAATTTTGTCCAGAACATATTAGCAGTTCATATTAAGATCAAATAGATCTGACAAAGTCATATGTATTAAAGAAAAATGCCAGACTCTGATGCCTTTGGACTAAGAGAGTTGGTGCTGTAGATAACAAAACTAATTAATTGCAGTCCTTGAGCCCTCTGCACGAAGTTCAAGTCTCAAGTACACAAAGATAAAAAAATCCAAACCAAATTAAAAAATAAAAAAGATGAGAGAGTAGAAATGAAAAGGCTTTCTAAATTCAGCTCCCTCTGACACAATGACACTGAATCGGGTGGGTGGATCATTCTTCCTAAAGGTTTGCTCTGTTTATTTCATTAGCCTTCTGGACTACTGCAAATAAAGAGTAACCTCCTGCCTCCTAAAGGTAACTATTTCATGCAGTGATGCTCCCTAACACTCCTGGAACTGTCAGGACTCTGGATTTACAGGTCACTAAAGCTTCTATTCCTCCTGACCAACATTTGACTGTAGCCAAAGCAAGGGACAACTTCCCTCTCTCAAAAAAAATCTTCCTTCAACACTTTTCTTTCAAAGAAGGGAGATGTTCTTATGTAAATTGAAGCACATGCATCATTTGTCACATCACAATTATAAAAAAGGAGAATAATTTCCTGTGGATCATTGTTACTGGGGCAGTAGAAACTAATTTCAAATTCAACCATCCCACCCAGTCAAAGAATATGAACACATGCTTGTCTAGGAAAAGTTTTCCAAGACTGAGAGACCATCCTGTCTGTATGTTTTTTATGAATTATGAGAACAAATAATTTTCATTGGCAGTCTTTCAATGCTCCAATGTTTGGAAGTAAAATGATGCACACACGCAGACTATGGAAATAACTCAACAGAACTATCTCACAGGCACTCAAGAGAAACACTGTCAGTTTTAACACCAAAGATATCATACTGAGAAGCAGCAAGGGAGAAAATCTAAACCAACAGACCTCAGAGGTAAAAAAACAAAATGAGGAAAAGAATGCAGGAAAATGATTATATAGGTAAGAGTGACCAGACAGGATTTCATTGCATGTTCTTTTGGTAGCAAGGAACAGGATCTTACCTCATTGGTTTGCTAGGTGCAAACACTACATTAAAGATCAGTGTTACAATTCTGGATTCTGTATCCCATTCTTTTTCAACCAGCTGCATACCAACCAAAGATTCAAGCTGAGATCTAATTTCATCTGATTGATATTGCAATTCATACAAAAACTCCAGTGTTGCAGAGGAACCTAAATGATACAGGAGAAAAATATCAGCCTATGTGCGCTGTAATTTCACACAGTTGGTTGGCTCAGTGTTACAATTCTTCCATTTGCTACTAAAAATGACAAATAAGTAAAACTAGCAATTATCTAAAACTTAAGTGATTTCCTTCTGACTGCATAACAAAATCTTCCCATTTCATATGACAGGCTATATAGTTTCCTGCAAAATAGAAGCTGGAAAACTTACTTGGGACATGTGAATGGTAAGAGCAATATTACTCTGGCTGGTGAGATATTTCTAGTTCATCAGCCAAATGAAAATTTCATAATACCCTCTTTGACTAATGCCATTGGGACAATTGAAAAAAAAAATCATTAAGGACATCAATGCCATTGATGGCTGCAAGCCTGAGAAAGAGAATACAGAGAAATAGCAAAGATGTCACCAGCAGTCTCTTCTCTTATTCCCTGAAGCAACTATGAAAAGGCCAAGTACTAATGACATAAAAATAAACAGCTGAGCTTCTTGAATCAAATTACTCCTCCAGCTGTAATAAAGGAAACTGAGATATTCAGGATACAATAGTAACGTGCACAGAAGAGAACATTTCTATGAGGAAAAGAATCTCAACCTGCTAATCCATTTAAAAGTTTTACACACTTTATGGATGAGAAGGGTTTTAACACAACCACTAAATCCTACATATTTCATTTTACTATGACCACCTATCTCAGGGCACATTTTGAATTTGCACAGCTGAATACAAATGTACAGAACTGTTGTGTGTGCATCCCTGTACACATATTCAGGCTGCATAGTGCCAGGCAGCTGCAGAGTTAATTCCCAAGGCCTTCAGGCCTTCTGACTCAGAATTCTAAAATATGGACGACAGATTTGTTTATATAAAAATTCCAAGAGACAATGTTGGAGAAAAGCCTACTTTGGTATAGCTAATCTGTAAAACCACCCAAATTTCAGTGAGTATGGAGATGCCTTCCCACACTTCTAGTCCTTTGTCCTTCTCTGAAATGCACAATTTCCTCTTCCCACTTCAGCAGCTAAGAGAAGGCATGAACTTTCGTTGCTTCATTTCTACAACACGAAGATTAACTCTAAGAAATGTAGCAGCTTACTCTGAACCATTTATAATTCTTTAAAGTAGAGTGTTCACAGAGCTCTGTACAATATATAGCAGAGTAGAGTCACACACATGTAAGCAAAGTATCATGACCAGCATATGGGATTATTAATCATAGTAGATGAGGCACACACTGAGAACCAAAATACAGGATTTCCATGTATCAATACATATATGCAGGGACTTCATTACAATAAATGTGATTTCTTAAAATGAAATTCAACATGAACATTTTCTCCTACAGTCTATAAAATTTAGGACCATCCTACATTGTTTCATGCTTGCTGTTTTTCCCTTTGAAAAATATAATGTTTAAGTCATGCATTCAGATTCCAACACAGCCCAAGGCTTTTAGGAGTCACCCTTGACAAATGTTAGAACATGAAGATTCAGATGCTGACAATCAATGGAAGAGAAAGGATGACACAATCTGGAGAATTTCACAGTGAAAAAAAAAAATGCAGCTGTTGAGCAGATGCTTCTTTCAGCAGTCATATCAAACAATGCTACTCAGGAAAAGCTGATTTTATAGTTCAGGTGTTAGGAAGACAACATTGGGAACTGCATTCTGACTTTAATACCCAAAGACATTTAGGTTTGGTTTGACACACACATGTATATGTATATGTATATATAAAAACTTTTTAGTTAGAAGCAATTAAATATTTTTTTTTCTGTTTCAGGCTGTTTTGCAACCTGTTCTATGCTTATATTAAGTAATTTGTTAAGATTTTTTAACTACTTAAGGAAACAACACTTAAGGAAAAAATGATTCATTTATGAATGCCAATATTTGGAACCTTGTTATATTGGTCCCTTCAGCTCATTTTAATCTAGACTGCTGATCTAGTTTAGCACTGCTAAAAAATGTAAAACACAGTTATATTTTTCATCACAGCTGCCCTGAAGACTCCTGTATTATCATGCTGTGGGAATTCTCTGTGAAATTTTAATATGTGATTCTAGCAATCCTGTAATATAAGTGCTGCCTAAACAAACTGGCTAAACCTAGAAGAAAAAAAAAATATGAAACAGCTAGGACATTTTCCAATTTGTCAAATACTCAGACTTCTCTTGACTCTTAGAATTCCTAGTTTCAATTAAAATGGCAGAAGATACAAAACATGGAGACAGCAGTAACACTTTCTTTAAAGCAAGGCCAAATACAATAGAACATACTGTTCAAATAGGCCTTGACCTTTAGGGCCCAGCTCTTTGTATTCTTTAACACAGTTTTCTCTTCATTTCAGTTCAGTTTTCTTCTTTAAAATCGCCATTTTTTAATACAGGTAAAATTCTTGTTTTATCTAATGCAAGATGTAAGACACACATGCAAATATAAAAGTATACCCCAATTAATCCACCTGTGTTCTGTAAATAGAGAGAAGCAGGGAGAGCTTTAGCTTTAGCTTTAGCCACATCTGACTCAACATAGAGATATTTATCATTTCAAACACTGGGAAGATATAAGCATGATATAGTTAGCTAAATCTAGGGGGTAGAAATTCTGATTATAAAAATTATTACTTCCTATTTTCCAAATAATATTGCCTTATTTAAGTAAGTAGAGAAAATACATTCTGAGGTAATTATTCCAAGACAATTTTTTTAATCATTACACATTTCTGCTTTTGAAAGGCAATTAATCTCAGTCTTCAAGTGCTTTCACTTGTGTAAATAAAGATTTCTACAAAATGTAGCATGCACTTAAGCAACACTTGTGTCTATGCAGAGCTACTGAAGCACCTGTGTTTAAAAGCCAACCAGGCTTTTCAGCTTTAAAGACTATGACCTGGCTGTCATTTATTTGCAAGTGCCAGTAAGGACACTGCTTCTAAAGCTCTGGAATAAAAGTACTGGGGTTTGTTTAAATAGCCTCTAGGAAGATGAAAAATATAGACCACTTTTTTAAAAAAAAATATTTTATGACTCATAAGACTTACAGCATAAAAACTCCAAGGATTTTACACTCTGGGCATACAAACTGGGAAAATGTGGTTTTTGTGACTGCTAAATTTACTGCAAAACTAATTAATAGATGTATGTATCTAAAATTAATGCATGTAAAATTTAAAAAACTATTCCAACAAGTTCACAAAATAGGAATCTTAGAAATTTAAATAATACTTTATAAATAATATTTGGAAAAGAACCTGTATTCAAGGTTCAAAAGAATTAATAACAAAGACATTTGTCGATGGACCTATTGCCTACAGAAGGCAGTGAAAGGCCCACAGGATATTTCTGACCTCAAACAGAGTTTCACCGCGTCAGGAGAGAAGCATTTGTACCTCCCTCCTGTTTCTGAAGAGTGAGTGAGTGATTTCACTGAGGAGCAGCTCATTACACCCTGCATGTCCTGCTGATAAAATCTCCCAGCCACTGGCCTGGGAGGCTGCAGTGCCCCGTGGATCCCCAGGGGAGATGTGGCTGTCTGGGCTCTCCACAAACAGCGCTGAACCCAGGGCACACCTGACGACATAAACCTGGCAAAGGGGAGCATCTCCCTAAGGGAACCACTTTACTTTCACACTGACTCCCATTTCCAATGAGACAGATGGAAATTAAAGCTGTGATGGAAACATGCTCAGACTGCAAAAGTGCTTGTCCTCGTTGCAGAGGCTTTTCCTTGGATGGATGCAGTAAAAGAGATGCAAGTGAATTCACTTAACTGCTCTTATTTGCAGTCATTTCAGAAAGAAGGGAAGCACAATCACCAAATACAAATATGTAATTAAAGCCCAGGCATTCATAAATTTGCAGTTTGATGCTTTGCATAAACCAGATTAATTATTTTCACTTGGTGCTGAATGTAACACTGCATTCACACTGATTTTTTTTTTCCTCTGGTTCTGATAATTTTCCAAGGCTAAGTGTCCACTGTGGCCCTGACACCTAACAAAGATTTCTTCCCCTCTTGATCTAGTAGTCCCCAAACTGCTAACACAGAAACTACAAAACCAGATGTTAATTACATATTTCTACCAGGTGTCTTCCAAATCTTTTGAAATATCTTCCTTCATAGCCCCTTTCAGGTCTTATCTGACACTTGTCCTTTTCTTGCTTCTCCATTGTCCTCCAGGAGTTTTCACATAGACACTGCTGGAACTCAGCAGGCTGTGGGGAATGAACATTAAATACACAGTTCTGCCTCTCCAGCAAAAGCAGAGGCAGACAGAACACATTATTGTACAGCTTAAATAATTTTAATTCTGTTTTCAATTAAATATTCAAATAAACATCAAAAAGTGAATTGCATGAGTAATAAAGGAAAAAAAGCAAAAAGAAGTTTAGTGGTCAAGAACATCCTAACACTTAAGTAGACATCATGTGGATGGTAGGACATGAGATATCAACTGAAAATTATATATCTGTTTCTCAGTGTAAAATGTCACAACCACAGGATAATAGCAGCAGAATAAACAAATTGCATAAAAACCCCCAAAGACCTGGCTGTAGTTAAATATGCCTTTCACCAGATTTCTTCATACAGGTACAAAAGAGCCGTATATGGAGCCTTACAAATATAAGCAAAGATAACATAACTTTACTAAATCCGACACAAAATTAAACTCATAGAAATTAATGGATAAAAAACCTGATCTCCTTCTGCTGCTAATAAAATTGTTGATTCTCACAGGAATCCAAGGAAATTCTCAATATAGTCCTGCATATAGATCTTTATAGCTCTTCTTTGCAAGTTTTCTTCTTTCCATATCCAGCCAAAAAACTTTCCTCCGTATCTTCAAGGCTGGACAAATTTCCCCTCTTATCCACATCTTTTTTTTTACCTTGCATCCCACTGCCTATTTCCTTAGCAACAACTGGAATGCTTCTTTCCTAAACTTTCTCTTATATTCAATTTTTCTGTTTCCTAATTCTCTCTTTCAAAACACTTCTTTAAGAGAGGTATCTACTTCTAAACCAAGTTTCTATTGTAAAGAAGCAGCAAAAAGCATTCCCTCCACCTTTTTTTTTTTTTTTTTTTTTTTTTTTTTTTTTTTTTTTTTTTTTTTTTTTTGAATGTGTTTCTTCAGAACACGGCATAGTTCAGTGAATGAAATGGAAGCATGTGAACCCATTTCATGTATATGAAACACATCATGTGCATCTAGTATGTTTCCTTGAAGCTTGTTTCCATATTTTCTCTCTCTCTGGATCCCTTTTTCACTAATTCTCTTTTTACTCTGTATCCATGCATCCTTTTCAACACTTTCTTTATTCTCATATTACTTGCATAGTAAGTTGAGGCAAAGACCTCAGAAGAATCAAAAGGATTCTCTTCAGCCCAAAGGATCTCATATTATTTGCCTTTGATCTGGCATTCTACTCAGATTTGTACACTACCCTATAAATTCATGCTATAAAGAAAACAATTAGAATTTATTTCTTCATAAACATTATAATCCTTTTTCAACATGTTCCCTTTTTTATTTAGCCGTGTCTTCATTTAGCCAGAAACTTTGGCAGATAAAGATCACATTTGTACCCTGGCACAGAAACATCAAAGCAGCTTCCCCAGGAATGTATCTCATGATTTAGTCTTAATTCACACAGACATTATTTTTTCCATGGCATCCAGAGTAATTTGCCTCACTTTCAACGATGCCCACAGAAATCAGTAACAACTCAAGCTGACTTTTAACCTAACCATTCTATTTGAATTGGCACACACAGAGGCTAAATTGAAAACCCATACCACCATTTTTTTCAATAGTTCTTGACACTTTACACTGTACTATAACCTGTTACAAAAGCATCCACTTTCTATCTTCTGGCTTTTTTTAATATAAAAAACTGAGCCACAGAGAGTGGAACACAGCACCTGATCACTAGGGTCACATTAATTTGCTTCCTTTTTCTTACCCAACAGATTGCATTCAGTTACATGTAGGACAGAACATCTTTCACACAGGGTAGTGTAAATTCCTCTACTATAAGACATTTCATCTCATGGGAGGTACCCACTTGTGTTATTTTTGGATAGAAATCAAGTTTCAGAATGAATAAAAGTTTTCTATAGTAAATTTCTGAAGCTTCACTCTTGTCTTCCTCAGCTGGCTTGAAGAAAGAGTGATAGTTCAAGGTTATCTTCATTCAAAGTTCTGTGGTGATTCTATGTAGCTTCTACTACTTGTCTTCTAGTCTCAATATCTACCTGTATCTCCAAAGCTTCAGATCAAATTGTTCTTAAACTGTCAAAACAACAGGTCTGATACAATAATTTATAAAAAGACAAAGTTTTATATGTTCTACAAAAAAACGGGGAAAGTTTGTTGGGGGATTTTTGTATCATGTTCTGTTGAAAATGTGTAGTGTGGGAGAGAAGAAGGAGATCTAGAGATAATAACTTCATTTTTGTAAGAACAACAAAACTTGAACAATGCAACTTCAGAGACAGAAGACAAGGACAAAGAATTTTATCACAGAAATGACAACAGGATGCAATAACCTGGAAATAGAAGAGCATTTGGGATAGGCTTGTTGCATGCATGTGTTTTTTTTACTACAGGCACTGTCAGATATATTTCCTGAGGCAAATTTAGGTGCATGAATCCTCTGCTTTTCTACCACAAAAAGCATTCAAACACAGCTGAGAGACAGGAGACCACTGCCCCAGAAAAACCTAAGAAGTTTGCATCTTAAGAGGTTTAACTAACAATGCTTTGTTGGCATCCCATAAATAATGAAAAAATAATTCAGAAAAAAGTGGAAATTAATGCAAACAGATCATTTTTAGGTGTTATGATGTTCCAGAAGAACACTTAAGGTGCTATAGAGCTGTGTTTGCCATGGTTCTGTATTACAGAAGCTTCCCCAAAATATCTTTACAAAACAAGGGTGTAGCGGTTCTGTTTCTGTTGGAAGTAATACTTCCTTATCACCCAACCAAAGAGATTACAGGGAATTCTGTGTGCAAAAAAGGGGACAAACGGCAATCACAAACATACAGCCATTAAAGTAATTAATACACTCTTCCACTAATTATATTGCCTAGGTTTTTCTTATCCACTAGCTAAAATAATTTTAACGGATATCTATTTGTGTGTTCTTGTTTCAGACATTATTTGAGTTAGTCAAGCAGTTCTTTTGGGCTTCTCATGTTTCCTGGATCTGCATCATACTGAAGAGTAGCACCGAGAAGAAATTCATTATTTCTGGGTTCGTATTATTTATTGTTTTTGCAATTTTGTGAAGCTGAAAAAATAACTTCAGATTAGTTTATAATTGATCCGGTTCCCTTTAAGTGTTGAATATTTAAAGTGAGCATGATTTTGCATAAGTATCAGAAAGTAATTTTAGTGAACACAATGATGATTCTCATTCCTAAGGCTTACAGATTTTAACATTTGATAAAATAGCAAGGAAACAGAAATGAGTGACTACTGTAAACAGAAATAAAAGCAGTTCCCAACTGCCTGCTCGTAATTCACAAGTTCTTTTTTTTTGCCAGTACCTGTTGTTACTGTTCTAGTTATATTAAGAAATGGCAGTAGGAGGGTTTGCTTATGAGATAAAAAATTGTACTGTATTTTTTTCTTTTTAATGGATTCAGTGATAGCCTTGTATATCAACAAGAACTATCTGACTTTCTTCATTAAAATGTCTGGCATTATTTCAGTTTGATAATGGAAATAAACAATATATCAAATCTCTCACATGCTTCACTCATAAATAAAGAAACAAACAGGCAGATGTAAACAAAAATTATGTAGCTGACAAAATCATCCATCTAAGACTTTCAGTTCTCCTCTGATGCTTTTTACTTTGACTTCTACTAGTTCTCTATTTTCCATCAGGAGTTGTAACCCCTAACAACAAAGCAATAATCCATAACAAAGTGCCTCAATTGTTGGTTCACCCCCTTGTCAACAGTTTCATTTTGCCAATGATCACTGCTTTCATCAGATCTTAATCCAAAACAAACACTTTGTTATCCCTTTCTTTTATTTCATGCATAGGAAGAAAATCTAATTTATATAGCTTTAATTTTCTCATCCTCCAAGATAATTTCAAAAATAATGCCACAGTTATTCTGACAATACATAAATGGCTTAAGTAGGATATAGGGCCATCGTCATCATTATTCTCTTCATACTGCTTTCAATATTAACCTGCTACACTTTATCAGCAATCACATTAACATCTCTGGATTAGAGATCAAGTCTATAAAGATATCTTGTCTCCAAAGATTTCTTTGGTCATACCAAATTTTATTGACCTTATATCTTAAAGGTGAGCCTCCTGATCCAGATCCATCATATTAAATGGGAATTTAATGTAATCCATACCACTGGCTAACACAAAATCCTGCTGGGGATGGAAAACTGCATTTTCATGTGTATTTGGATATTTGTTTATTCTTTGCTGGTTTCAAAGAGCTGCTTTAATGAAATGAAAGAAAATAGAGCCTTTTGTATATTCGGATGAGTTTCAGGAATATAAGGTAGTTGCTATAAAGGTTTTATAAACAGTGAAACAAAGGGTACAGATACACTTTGTATAATGAATGCCAATGTACATTATGGATTAGTATATCTGGAAAATGTTATTTCACTCTCAGGTGAAGTAGCTCTGCCCATCTGTTCAGAGTTCAGAATGGCTCCAAAACTTGGTTGTAACCTAAACCAACCCTGAACCTGTGCCACCCTACAGAACCTGGGCAGCACTATTCCCCTCCAAGGTAGCTGTCATCAAACCTGCCCAGAAATAAGAACTCAGGAGCAAGGAGCTAAGACCGGCTGCTGGGCTGTGAGAAGAGCTATGATTCAATAACGATGAGGGAAGTTAATGAGAAACACTCAGCCCTCATGGCTGGCTTAGGAGATAAACTGAAGCAGTTGAAAGGGAAAGGTTATAAAGGACCACTACAAACACAAAAATTTGTGAATGTTAAATGTCAGTCAAATATCCATAGCTGATCAGTGAATGTTTGATTTTTTTAGAAGATTGTGGAAAATAAAGTATGTTTGTATTCCCCATTGAATATTTAAACTAAAAAATAGCAAACTTCACACTTGTTTGGAAGAATCTCAGATCTTAAATTTCCTTTAGTGAAAAATATATCTTTAGAGCCATATGTAAAAAAAACAAAACAGATGAAAAATCCATTTAGGGTGAAAATATGCATTTAATGCAACTGAATATTATTTTTGAAAACGGCCATACTAGATTTGCTATGTCTGAAATATTAAGCGTTCATTATTTGATCCCTGGAACTTTGCTGACTTCTGAACAAGAAACCATGTCATTGGAGCTAGACAGTATTTAGATTGCACCTTCTTTCTTAAGAAATTGTAGTAGCCTTCTGTGTCAAATGCTCTCCTCTGTAGTGGATGAAATTGAATTTTTTATGTAAAAAATGTGCTTGAAGATTTTTCACTTTACAAGAATTTATACTTGTCCAAATAATTTAAATACTGAAGAACAGTATTAGCTGTTTAAATCTGATCTGCCAGTAATTATCATCATTTATTCTTGGGTATAAATGCTTACTACACATCACACAGGCAGTCTGATGAATCACTCTTTCAGAAGAGAAAAAAAATTAAGAACAGTGTGCCAGACTTATCTTAAAGGTTTAGACTTTTATTTATGTTATAACTGTTAGACTGCAGAAAGCTCAGATAGTACCATTTAATTTGCTTCCTAACAGGCCTCAAATTCATCTATCAATAATGGCATTAAAATGTCATTGAAAACTATGAAAAGCACAGTGTTAAAAATGATCTTACTACCTATGTGTAAAGCATTTCATTACCAGACTTCTTACTTAAAAAGATGCAATGCCCCAAATCAATTTCCTGTAGCATGTGCAAAAGCCAGTGTTAATAAAGTATTCCTATGAATAAAACAAGAACTAGTCATCATGAATCTGCAAGACTTTCAAGATGTAGCCTCAGCTTGCTCACTGAACGTTTTTCTTGTCAATTCAGATGCCACCATTTTGGAGGGAAATAGGCCAGGAGTGTTTAAGGCAGCTCACTTATATGTGACCAGCCAATATTGCGCTAAATCTGTTAACCTATGATTAAAAAAATCCAAAATCCAGAAGTGTCTTTGTATCTTGATGGAAAACTGATAAGATGATAATATGCCCAGAAATTAATTTATCTTTGCCATTGCAATATTAATAAATATAATATTTTAAAAAGTAATTATGAATATTAGCCAATCAAAAAGCATATGCTGTGCAACCTCTTTTTAACAGTTCAACTTCAGATCTCCTCCTATTTTAAAAGCTTTCATAAATAAAATCTGTTTAAAGATCTGGACAGTAATTGATGATATGAGATAACATTGATCAATGTCCAGAGCATATGTATGTTTGCATAAAAATTGGCCTTCTAGGAAGGATGTAATGTATCTTGATTTACCTTTTACAGCTATTCCCTTTTTCTGCTATTTGGCAGGACATTTTCTGCAACATGCTATTCCGGCAAAGCCTCTGCTGGAACAGACTGTAAATGGCAGAAATGGGACATAAAAGCCAAGTTTGCCTGCCCTTCCAACTGATTACCTGATAGACTGCAATTATAGCAACATCTGTAAACTCATTTTTTACCACCTTGAACAAAGTCAGAGTACAGGTGAAATCCCTTCCCTCATCTACAGCTAAGTTAAACATGTTACATGTAATAATTTTTAAATAACATTTTCCTTATAAAGGAGAATGGCTTTGAACCCAAAATGTTAAGTTTCAAAGGTGCACAATTTTGAAATTTGTTGTAGTGTAGTGTTGTAGTGACTGTGACTGATAACAGAAATACTGGTGATACAGCAGTAACAAAGCATTCTTTCCCTACTACTTAGATGTTGTACCATTCTGTTTCAAGGAGAAGTATATTTTAGAAAGCTGCTGTATCTGAATAAATTGATTTTCACTGTGTTCTCAGCAGATTAACAGTAAGTGGAAGCTATCCTTTACAAAGCTTTATCACTTCTTTCGAAAAGTCCTCCTTCTTCAATCCATTCTGATACCAATATTGGCCTGCTGATGGGAATGCATCTTATAAACCTGCAGATAAACATCTCCTGGCAATGCTTACACAGATGTATTTTTTCTAACTGAAGAATTTGTGCAGGCTTTCTTTTAAAGGTGAGATTGTGTTTATGCAAGCCCCACATCCAGAACAAATTTTAAAAAAGAAAAGGTTCAGGTTCATAGGTGCCTATAGCTGCATTTGTTTAATAAGCTAAACAAATTCCCCGTAATTGCAAAATAACAGAAATACAGACTGGGATAATTTCCATAAACCTCACTCATTGTCATGGCAGAGCTGCCCATCTGGTGAAGTACTTGAAATTTTCCTGAAATAGTATGATATCAAAACTATTCTTACCATCAGTGACTTCTAGGGTGTTGGACGACTCATCAGAATCGACCTCAGCAGAATTCCCTGCATCAGGCTGAGCAGTGGCACCAGGCATTATTACACCAATCAGCAGCAGCTCCACTCTCTGTTCCACTCTCTGCCTGGCTTGACAGCGTATCACAACTACAGAAAAGCAAAAATATCTTATTTTCAAAGTGCTGGACTTTTGATTTTAACAAAGCAATTAAACATAGAAGCTAAATGTGCTTAGAGACAGAATTCAAGCAAGGAGCAAGACAACTAAAAGCTTTTCCCAGCCTCCACTTTCTATTGTTCTGTTGTGGTGAAGTAGTAGAAAATATTGCTAAGCAAACAAGAATCTGTTCAGTTAGTTCCCAACAGCACTTGCAAATTTCTCTCTTTGATCATGAAATCTATCTTCATTTCAGTTCAACTGCTAATAGGAATTACGGCATAGCTTGAAATATGCCAGTAAGAAGGGAAGACTGAAACAAAAGCAAAAAAAATAAAAGGTTTTAAGATTAAATGAAAGAATATTAAGTTACTCTTTGCTTTCTTAGCTTTAGAATACTGTTGTTCAAACTTCATTCAAGTTTAATAGAAATATGCCAGAATAAAAAGCATTCTCACATGAGTTCCTGTTTGAAGCATCATAGAACTTCTTTCAGTTTAGTAAGTGAAATTAATTTACTGCTTCCAAAGTATGTCTTTTTCATTACAAAGTTGTCAGATTTTAGCTTTTACACTAATTTTTATAAAGCTTATTTCAATAGCTATTTTTTTTTCTGGTTCTTTCATATTTATTGGCACAGAAAAAGGAGAAAATTACATAAAAGCACTGAAAAAAAATGTTTTCTCAAAGAAAAGATGTAGAACTTCCTAGAGTTCTGGGAATCAACATGAAAAAGAAAGCTGACCACATACTTTTCAGTTTCAAGGTCTAAAAGTAATTTTTATCAGAGTTAGATCCAATGTTTCTTAAAAAATTAACTCTGAAGTTAACATCAGGAATTAATGATCAATAATTTGGAACGATATAATAACGAATCATTATGTGGAGTTCAAAAAAAATAAAAAAAAGGAAAATCCTTTTTTGATATCATGTTTATTTAGCTTTGACTTTAGTTTTCAGTTCTGGAACTTTATTCACTACCATTACTCTGCAAAATAGATAATTACACAACAAGTTTAGGTATTTCCTTTCTCCTTTGGTCTTTCCCTGTTTAACAGGGTGCAAGTAATTTCTAAAGAGCTCTTAGAATTTCCATGAGGGAGATTTACTGAAATAGTCAAACACACATCTTGACTTTGTATTTAAAAATAGATCACATTCTCTGTATTCCACTAGTTTACCAATTGATTCAGATGATTGTGTGCACATTGTGTCATTTTCTATTCCATAGCTCATCTTACTACCGGAATTGATTTTACATTTTCTTTTTTCCTAATGGCTAAGTAATATTTCAAATAAAATTCCGATATATCTAGGATTTGACTGCAAGTCCCTGAGCAAGCTGCCCTTGTGCAGGTGGCTGGATTAGATGATCCCCACTGGGACCCTCCAATTAAATTTGCTGTATGCTTCCTTGACTCTACACTATACCAGAATTAAAAGAATATTCCAGATGATCCTCCATTTGTAATCACTTTTATAAGATAGCCAAGGTATCATCTACTTAACGTGTACTACATGGGTTTTGACCACTGATCATTTTAATTGGTCTCATGAGATGGAAAGCCGAGTGACTTCTAGAAGTTTAAGTACATTAAGATGCAAATAAGAATGACCCAATGATGAACTCCCTGATATACTAGCAAAGCAATTTGGGGTTTTGACACAGAAACATGTAACCTCCAGGAAATTCTAAAAAAATGTCTGCATTAAAAGAGATGACAATATTCTTTTGATCATTATTTGAAATACTTAATTTTTTAAGTGGATTTCTTGTTATTACCTGCTTTGGATTTACACCTTACAATGTAAGTTTTCTAAATGTCAATTTATAACTGAAAACCACGGGATTTCAGAATCAAGGTAGGAATGGAAAATTCCATAAACACGCTTACAAACACCTATTCTGTTTTCTGGGACATTCTTGAAAGACCTAGTACTTCCTTGGGAAAAAATATTAGCCCAACATGTTGCTGGCCAAAGAACGATATGTATTCAAAATTAACGCAATACTTTTTATGTATTACAAACATTTATTGAACATAAACCAGTGGATAACATAGTTATAAATATGCTACAATTTAGTTTTGCTGTTTTAAAAAAGCATTTAGGGCTTTAAAATTATGTAAGAGTTGACAGTATGTGAGCTTCTGATCATATACAGAAGTGATGTGACTTAAGCAATTCATGAATGCTATTAAATAGAAAATATTGGGTCCTGCACTTGGGTCACAAAAACCCCAGGCAATACCCCAGGCTTGGGCAAGAATGGGTGGAAAGCTGCCCCATGGAGAAGGACCTGGGGATGTTGGTGAAAAATAGGCTGAACATGGGCTCAGGTGTGCCCAGGTGGCCAAAGGAGGCCAATGGCACCTGGCCTGTGTCAGCAGTGGTGTGGCAGCAGGACCAAGGCAGGGATTGTCCCCCTGTGCTGGGCACTGGTGAAGCCACAGCTCAAATCCTGCGTCCAGTTCTGGGCCCCTCAGTTCAGGAGGGACATTGAGGGCCTGGAGTGAGCCCAGACGAGGACAGCAGAGCTGGGGAAGAGTCTCGAGATTAACAAGACTCTAACAAGTCTATGAAGAGTGACTGAGGGAGCTGGGGCTGTGTAGCCTGGAGAAAAGAAGGCTCAGGAGAGACCATCTCCATCTCTAGAAACACCTGGAAGGAGGGTGTAGGCAGCTGGGGGTCAATCTCTTCTCCCAAGTAACAAGTGGGAGGTGAAACGGCCTCAAGTTGTGCCAAGGGAGATTTAGATTGTATATTGGGAAAAATTTCTTTATGGAAAGGGTGGCCAGGTGATGGAACAAGGTGCCCAGAGACCTGGGGGAATCATCACACCTAAAAATGTTCAGAAACCAGAGAGATGTGGTGCTTAGGGATGTGGTTTTGTGGTGACATGGAGGTGCTGGGTTAATGGTTGGACTCAGTGATCTTAGAGGTTTTTTCCATCCTAATGATTCTGTGATTGCAGTGAAAGAAACAGCCCAATAAAAAGGAGATTTATCTTGAAGAGCGCCAGTGAATTACACAACAGCTTTAAATAACACAACAAACATCCACATTAATATACATAGTTCTAATGCTAATGAGACTCATTAAAGCCCTCATTTTGGGCAACAGTTGGTTACATGATAATATTCTATTTCATTCCTTAAGGTATTAGAGTGCAAATTAAAGAGATGAAAGCTCTAATTAATACCACATCATTGGCATTTGTCTACAAGTAAAGAGTTCTTAAGCAATATAAATTAATGACAGTACAAGTATCTATTTCTATGTTTTTCCAGAAATTGTTCCTGTATCTTAATACATTTAATGTAGGAAGGTATTATATTCACTCATTCAGTCAACAAAAGGTAAGCTGAAAGGATAGGCTGGTATAAGTCTGGTCCCACAGCCACATAATGAGCTGAGTTTCAGGGTTATAGATTTAAAAAGCTGTTCACAACTTCCTATTTCATAGCTCTGGAATTATATCACACCTTAAAAATGAAGATAGTCAAATACATAAACATTTACTATCCCCAAAATAAGCAAAAAACCTCCAAGAATGTCACTCATCTTTTAATGCCAATTTACTTCTCAGGAGCATGGGGAAAACTTACTGCTATTCACACTACTTTATATTCTGGTTTTGATTAAGACATGAAATTCAGGGCTGAGAGAAGCAGTGAACATCCACCCCAGTATTTTGCACCCTGCAGACTCTCCACAGAGGTGTTCTGGGTATGCAAGAAGAAGTCTACCCCTGAGTCAGTCCTTTGTTCAACTTACCTTTAATTCTCAAACTCAGGATTAATTGGGACAGTGAAGGGCACAGGCCTTAAAATTTACAACTGCCCCAACTCCTTTCATGCACAATATGAACAAAGTAATGATCTAGATTTGTTTTGAAAGTGGGAGAGGATTTTATTTTTAATATGTGATTTTATATTTTTTTTAAGATACAGTCAAGTATTGTTGCAAATTCTTGTGATCAAGCAGGTGAGAATATAACTGACCATTTGATTTTCTTAAATATTGTTAAATAAATTGTTCAAGCTTTTTTCAAGCATTACTTACCTGATTTCTGCTGTGGTGCTTCAGGCGTTCCATTAATTGGATAGATCCAGACTATGCCCCGAGTTTCCCCATTCTCTGCTACAGTAACATTTCTAGAAAAATAAGAGTATCAATCATTTAAACTACTGAAAATTCTCTTTCCAAAGTAACTCAGACTTAAAAGTTGTTGGAAAGGTCAGACTCTATTCTATTGTATGCTGTAACGCTGCCCATATCCAAGAAAAATATGAAACAAAATCCAGCTACATATATTAGCTATAAATTACAATAGCTATAATTTAGATCCACTTAGTGTATTCGAATATTATAGATCTGAAAACATTTGGCCTGATCTGCATTCTGTCAGGTTATATTTACACTGAGAGAAAGTTTCTGCAGTTTATGAATTACATAAAAATATCGGGATGAGAATCATTATTATGCCTAATATTTTGAAAAACAGAGGTACTTAAGAGCTTTCATTTGCTCAATATCTATAACTGCACCAGCAGCCAGTTACATTTTCTTTATTTAAAGCAAGAATAGGTAGGTATTAAAACAGGCAGAAATCTTCCCCTGAATCTGCATACTTTGCAGGGTACATTAAAGGCTTTTGATGGATACCCACTGCCCTCAAAATCAGACACTGGACTGCCCTTGGGAGCTACACATGAATAGTCAATGGGATAAATGATGATAGGATTGAGCATCCTCAACTACTTTTTCCTTTCCTATTAGAATAAATTACCTCTTTAAGTCTGTACTTGATCCAGCAGCAACCTTATAAGGCCAGTTTTCACCGTTTTCCCTCATTACATGAATTGCCACCACTGCTTTATAAATTTTCATTTCAGTTGGCATGAATAACACAGGGACTTCCAGTTTTTCTTTTGGAGCTAATCGGATTCCTGCCAGACAGAACAGATTATTGTGGTATTTCAAAAGTTTTCAAAATATTTTCTATCATTTTGCTCACATCTTTCTCTTTTTCTTTCTCTTTTTTAATTGCTGTTTAACTTTTTATCATATTATATGGTTTTCCCTGTAAAAATTCCATTTTTCCTTGCCTTTGCCACAAAAAACCCCAAAACAAAACCACAATCAAGTGAATTGCCCACATTTAATATTCAGAGATCATGTGTAACGTATGCATGCCAATCCCATAATTTTATAGGGCCTAAGTCATGTTTTTTTCAGCTGTGGGTTACATCTGTGAGTACCACTGCATAAAAAAAGATCAATCCAAAAACAAATGCTCACATTCAAGACAACTGTAATATATTTTAAAGAATCTTCAGTATTATTATTACACAAACCATGCCTTTTCTGATTGATTTTTCTGCTTAAAAAAAAACCCCTAAACTTATATTGTGTCTAATGAAGGTAGCCCAATATTTTGAATCTAAGGGCCTTTTTCCAGTGACTTGCTTGTCTGCCAAGTGTCAGAACATCTACCTCAGCTATTTCAGAAATAATTGAAAAGATTACATAGACTAGAACAAGTAAATCAGTCTTTTAACTATAAAGCTCTTTGTTTGAAAAGAATTCTTGGAATTTGCAGGAAATGACACCTCAGGGTTATGGTTTCAGCTCTAATTCTATCTGCAGAAAATCCTCTTAGTTATGAGTAACTACTTCTTACATTAGGCTTTGAATCAGCTTTTGTGATAATTCACACTTTCTACAATGAATACAAGCAGATACAGTTCTGGGGGGTATCACTCCCCGAGAATGACTCGATCTGCAGGAGACACCTTGCAGCACCCTCCTGGGGATTGCTTCTTTGATCACCACAATTTTTTGTGCCCAAAAAATGTCAGCAGGGAAACTTTACCTGGTGCTACAAATGGTCACCTTCCTCACAGCCAAAACTCCCCAAGGGTGAAGACCTCAGCGCTGAGAGTTGTAGAAGAGTGGGTGGTAGGGAAATTGTAATGCAGCCTTGGGAAGGACAAAATGGAAAAAAGGTGCATGCACAGAAGTTTGGGAATGAAGGTGGAAATGTAGGGAGACTGAGTAAAATTATGTCAGACAGGAATACTGGAATGGCCAGAAAGACAAAAAAAGTTGAAGTCATGAGAGGGAAGAAGAGGAGAGTTTGAAAAACAGCTCTCCAAAACATAGGACAAAAGTCTGGAGTCCTTAAGTGCACTAATTCCCTACCAGCATTTAATTATAAAGTCTACAGATGTTAAGCTTTTAGCTAGAAACACTCTTAAACTAAAGTAAACTAACCAAATTAAGATGGGAAATCAATCTTAAATTAGGAGAGTTGGGAATATTTAAAACCACACAACTGCAGGATTTCTACCTCTCCCAGTTAAAAAGGCCTCAGGCATTAAATACCAACCACTGCCTCACTTTATGATGGATGTGAAAAGTGGTAGAAAATTTTTACCTAAACATATCTGAATTTCTGTATGTAAGAGGTTTATCATATACTAATTATGAAAATTAACCAACTGCTTTGCATTTGTGATTGCTTAATTCTTGTATATTTGTAGAAGTTCATCATGGCAAAAAGCAATTTGTGTTTGAAATAATTAATTGAAAAGTTTTGTGTCATGAAAGAGCTTGAAAATATCCTAATTAAAAATCCATTAACATGTTAGTATTTATATGAAAAAATAAACTATATATATATTTTTCATTTTGATAAAGATTTAAGATTTTTCTTTAGATCTTGAAGGCATTATCTATCAAGGACATACCCAAATTTAAAGATACACTACATACACATGCATGGTTGACAACCACATGGACAAAGTGAAAATCTTTTAAAATTAGCAACTCATTTTTAATCCAGTATCTTAAATAAATAAGCTGATATCAGGCATAGTTGAAATACCCCTGAAGACATCTGAACTGGGATCCAGCCCTCTGGATCAGAAACCCACTTCAGCACTGACACACAATTCTCCCCCAGTGAGAGAAGAGTCAGCTCACTGCTGGGATTTGCCCACTTTGGGCTTACTCTGGTCTAGTCAAGACAAAGGCACGTAATATCTTTAAAATAGTAGAGTATACTTCAGGATATATTTGCAATTAGATTGCCTTGAAGCCACACACACATTTGGATTCCAAAAGAATGTAAATACTTTGTAAGACCATTACAGCACATCCTTAAGTTTCATTTGCAAAGCTTTTAACAGGTGGCAAATAGAACAGACTGGCAACTCATAACTAGTTATATACATTACATAGATATTTTGAACTGTAGCTTAATTATGCCTGTCACAGGACAGAGCCCTATGGGTTTTTCAAATAGATTTTAATATAGAATCCATATGATAGCATTCTGGGTCATTCTGGCAGAAAATTGGTTATTAAAGATCATGAAAAGACAAATTTTATAATATTGCTGTTGAAACAGATTGTATTCATATTTTTAATAAAAATCTTCTTAATAGAAGATGTTCATAATGATGGTAATTTTTATATCATCAGGCTTGCCTGCAGCTGTCAACTAACCAACTGATCATTAACTGCTAATACAGATTTATTTAATTATGAATTTGGCTAGTTAATAAGATAGATAAAATAGGACTAATGGCAAAAATAATTTGCTTTTATTTTTTCTTTCCCATTTAGAGAATGTGGGCTAGCACATAGAAAATTGCTCTATGTACAACTTCAATAAAAATCAGTGTTACCTGCACCTATTTGCCTCAATTACTCTGCCAGGGATACCAAAAACTAATACCGACAGCTGATTCCTTGTCTTCATGTAATTATTGCATTTCAATGAGTATCCACATATTCTGTGCAAGAAGTCCACAGCAAGTCCCTTTTCTGAACACAGGTACATCATGTTTGGTAAAAAGCTTTGGACCAGATTTTGGTAAAACCTCACTCCTTTTTCACTGTCCTACAGCCTATTAGGAAACAGTTAAATATAGCAGAGTAAGCTCACTGACCCTTCAAACACTGAAGGCACTTGACTCAAACCAAGGGCTGCAATTTGAGTCAACTGCCTTACAGAGAAGTTTGTGGAGTTCTGCATCCTCCTTCATTTCATTTTTAGGTAACCTTTTGTTAAGCCTTGCCTCTGGCTTCCCCAGAGGCTGCTGGAGATCACTGCTGGAGAACACTGATTCTGTGAAAGATTCCTCAGGCACTGAGCCTAGAACTCAGAACTGGATTAGATAATAAATTAAAATGAGTGTATTTCAAATTCCTGGCTTCAATTCTTTGGGATACTATGCTGTGGTTCAGCTGTATGTAACTTCTTTGTCAGCCTAGAAAGCACAGCACTGTGAGAGCTAAAATTAAAGCAGAAGTGGATGCCCATAGCTGGGATGTTATTTGGAAGGAATACAGATGGGTAAAAATACATTTTTTTGCTTCTACAGTAGATAAGGAAAAATGTTAAGAGCAAGCATACCAGGCAGTGCCATAGTGATAAAATTGTGAGGGCAAGGAACAAAACATTCTGCAGTATGTCATCCTGCCATTGAACTTTAACCTAAAGCCATGTATTTTTCCTACTAGTGAGGTATTTTGCAGGTAGATTTTCTAGATGTTAAGTGCATCTGCCTGATGCACTGCTCTTAATTCTGTAGCATCTGAGTGCCTCCCATTGATTTTATCCAGAAGAAGAGCACTCAGTTCAGTCACCCTTAATTGAAAAAGAGAGATGAGACAGAGTTCAGAATAACTTATTGAAGTTTCATGGAGAGTCATTTAGGAGAGGGCACTTTTGTTTGTTTATTTTCTTGATGGTTTCTCCATTAAAATTACTATAGCATTTTGATTAAACCCACATATAACTCTGCTAAAATTAGCACTGGTCATGTAAATGTCAACTGTGATGGGTTTAGGTCACAACCAGTATAATTAGGTCTGTTTTTGCCTTCTATTCTCAGAATCTGGAAAGGGCAACCTCCAAAATATTCATACACAGCAGCTACTGCTGGGGAATTATTGCTAATTTCTTCTCAAGGAACTCATCCAGAAAAGGAGAATTGATATCAGATAGTAAAGAGTGAGATATTGCCAGCACACCAGTATCCGAAATGCATAAAAAAGTCAGGCCTAGGTATTAATTTATTTTCATCTGCTGGAAGAGATAAAATCCTAGGTTACATATGAAAACTAAGATCTTTTATAGCAGTTCTCCCAGAAGTGTTTCATTGCTAAATCCCAAGAGTTTAATAAAGAAGAGACAGCAATTCTGCCCTGACTCTTATTAAGGGTGGGTTCATTTTTGTTTGCATCTTTTTTTTTTTTTTTGTGCTTCCAACAAGGCTGCTTGAATTTTTTATTCCCTTTCATTAAAACCTGATCACAGTCCCTTGTTATGGAGTCTAATTAAAAAAATTTGAGTGCAGCAGCCTGTGTTAGTTTTGCTGCATCAGTACTATAATTATTCAGTCTCAATGAGTAAATACAAATAAAATTTTCTGAATTGGCAGTCATCATACAACTGCCAACAGAATCCATCTGTGGACATATTCAAAACTTGATTGAACATTGTCCTGGACAACCTGCTGGAGATGACCCTGCTTGAGCCATGGAGGGTTTGGATGGACAAGATGATCTCAAGAGCTTCCTTACCACCTAAACAGTTCTGTGATTGTGGAATTCTGAGGTCATGACAGATCATTAGGCTTTGTCTTGTTTCTGCTTTTAAGAACTAATATAAAATACATCCTTATCTATAAAATCAGACACAGATACTTTTCTCAGTGATATGAAAAAATGGTGATATGAAAAAATGCATTCCACAAAGGGAAAGCAAGAGATCACCCTGACATAACAATTAGATTTTGGGTGTAGTTAAAGGCAAAGAAGCAGAAAACTCCTATTTGCATCTTCCCTGGGAAAAATAAAATGGGATATAATGCACTTCAACTAATTTCAAATTCTATACCAAAAAAAAAAAAAAAAAGTAAAAGAACTAATAAAATAACAATGCAAAATGCCAAAAATTAATTCTTTCTCAGCCTATATTTTAATACTTACATCCCCATTTTCCTTCCTTCAGTAAAGTTCATTTATTTAGGTGGGATGCCAGAGAGTTCCTTTCACAGAAGGTACACAAGGATTGCATTTCTAGGGGACTCTCTGCTTCGTGAATTATGAAGAGGTAGAGCTGTGTTTTCCCTTTCTTCTGGTAGCTTCACAACATCCCAGAATACTTGAAGTTGGAAGGGACCTCTGACAAACAAATGGTCTAACACCCCTCTCCAAGCAGTCACCTACCTGGACCATTTCCAAAAAGGCTTTGGCTATCTCCAAGGATGGAGGTTCCATAATTTTTCTGGGCAACCTGTTCCAGTGCTTGATCGATCACCCTCACAGGACAAAAAGTATTCCCTTTGCTCAGATGAGAATTTCCATCTTGCCTGTCACTGGGTACCACTGAAAAGAGCCTTTTTCCATCCTTTTTGTACCCTCCCTTATGGTACTTATGCAGAACAATAAAATCCTTCTGACCTGATGAATTACTTAGTTGTAAAAGTTATGTCATGAATATGCAGCTCAGATACTAATAAACAATTTCACAAATGACTGATCAAAACTTTATAAGTTGCTTTAAGAAAGACATGGCAAAAATAAAGGCTTCACAACTTCATTACCAAAAGCACACAATAAAATGAATTAGAGCATGTTTATAAAATTTGTTCACCATTTTATGGATCTTGTGTTAATACAATTTTGCATACTTCTGGCAGAGACTTTCTGGATTATTTAATTAATAGTTTTCATTTAGAATAATTTCTTTCTAGTACAAAATAATGGATACAAATTAAACACTTGCTATTTAGATTGAAATAAACGGATTGAGAACAGTGCTCAGTACTTAAATATGTTGTTTCATTTAATGCAATTTATTTCGTTTTTAAATGAAACGTTTTAAAGGCCAAGTATAAACTTTTCCTTCCATTTATAAAATTATCCTTCTCCAACTAATAGCTTACAGGGCAGTTTCAGTAAAAATCAAAATAATTGACAGAAACACCTATTATATTTATTTATTGTTGAAGTGCAGTAACAACTATGCTTACAATGGTTAAACACACTGAGAAAAAAATGTTGCTAAGTACACCAATTCATTTCTCTGCTGACAACTAAAACAAGCAAAATCATACTTAAGATCTTTAACTTTGAGAAAATTTTAAAAAATAAATGTGACAGAGATCATGAAAGTCACATCCTCTGATTGAGACTAAAGAAAAAAGATTTTTAAACCCCAGTATAAAATTGTCACTTAATATATTTCAAAACAAAGTCTCCATCACTTCCCAATCAAATCTGATTATAAATTTTGATGTAATAATCTTCTGTAGTAATACATAAATCATGTAAAATCTTAAAACTGATTCATCATAGACCACTTCTCTTATCTCTGAACTCTGACACCTGCAGCTTTGACTTCGGGTTAGTATTACAGACCTGTCTAAAAATCCAACAAAAAATGGACCAACATCCACACAGGTGCCACATTCAATTATATTTTACATCTCTGCTATTACTTTATGCACTTGACACCATGGGGTATCTTTGCCATTTTCCTTCAGGGGTGCAGGCGTGATGGGCTTGGGGTTCATTTTACAGAAATAAAGTCTGGTGGCACATCAGAAAAGACACATCCAAATGAAGGATATGAAGGAAGCAAGGCTGAAACAAACAGTACAGAGCAACACAAGGCCAATGTCAGAGAAGGAAAATCACAGGAAAGCTAGGGAATAGTTCAGCAGTAGGGATGGAAAAATGAACAAATAAAGCACCTGAGGAAGCAGCAAAAGGGTAACAGGCATAGACAATAGCTTGCAAAATGAAGCCACAGCAGAAGAGAGCAGAATGTGTGCAGAAGGCCAGGCTATTATATTAAAGTCATTTGGCAGAACCAATGCCAAAGAGATAAGAGTAAGGAGTGAAGAATAATCAGAAATGAAAGAAGAAATTTTTTGATTTATCCTATGGTCCAACACTTTTTCTAAAAATTCATGGTGCACTGACAATTTCTCTTGCTTTCTCCTTCCAAATCTTCTCTTTTCTCCCAATAATCCAACAGTTGGTAGAGTGACCCCGTCCTCCTTTGACCAGTTCATATACTGAAAAAAATGTTTACCATCCTTATTTTCCTGATGACAATTTTATTTTGATAAAACTCGGTAGATCATCCTGGCATCCAAAATCTAAATGTCTGCAACATAGTGAAGTCCTAAATCCACAGTTACTGAGAGCAGGAGGCAAACTTCAAAGTCGAAGATGCAAAACCTCTTCCAAATCAGCACTGTAAAAGATGCAATATTACACCTCTTCTCTGAGTGATTCTATTTGTGACAGAATAAATAATAGAAAAGTAAAAACTCAGTTACGTTAGGTCAATGTTCCTCTCCTTAGCTAAACATCCATTTTACTTCTGCACACTTGTAAATAGAATTGACATTCTCAAGAGAGATTAATTGATAGGTAGTTATTTAGAAGAAAGGCCATAAGCTCAGTGTGGATGGAGAGTGCTGTTCTGAGTAAGGTGATAAGATGGCCGTATTTTTTAGTTAAAGGATCTTACACTCTCTACTTTGGTAATAGAAAATCTACACCCACTCAACCTCTCTTGTCCCTCTGTTACAGTGCATTAGTTGTGTTCTGGATATAACAAAACACTCTACAAGCACAACCTGCCTAAAATCTCAACAAAGGAGAAAATCATCTCACAAATATTATGAAAATGCAAAAGCCACACAAGCAGTGGCATACACTTCTTAAACAAGCGTGACGTTCAATTTAGTGCCCAGCCACAAAAAAAAACCACCAAACTTTGTCCTTTCTCTCTTAAGAAAAGTTCATGTTACCCTAAGATAAAGTACTAGCAAGTAAACTAAGACTATGACAACTTCCCTATTTCTTAATCTTTTTCTAGATTGAAACATACTCAAAAGTGTCTTGACTTCATGCCTGAAAGGAAACTGTAATTGCTTCAATTCAGATGTAATTGAATTTCTGACATATGTCAAATATCTGATTACTTTTGACAGATGTGTTTTTACTTCCACTTTAAACTTCACAGATGTATGTATCCCTTAGTCTGATCTCTGAAAGCACAGTCAAATTCTGAAGCTATGGCAGATTTTAATCAAAATCTGCAAAGTGTTGTGAAATCACTAATGACATCAGTGCTGTTACATCCTTCCACTTGTTACATACAACCAAAAATTGTACTGCTAGCTACAAGTATTCAGAAGACATATCACACTTCATAAAGAAGACAGTAACTGGAAAATGTGTGACTGTGAGTCATATACATATATACATATCTATATCTATATCTTTATCTGTATCTGTATCTATATATCTAACTATATCTATATCTATCTCGAGTTATGCACTTTCAAAATCCTGGCAAGTACACTCCTCATCATTTGAGGTTTTACATGTTTCTGTAGTAAGGCAGAATTGATTTCTGCAGGCTTTTTTTGGACTCTTCATACTCAAGAAAAAAGATAAAGATGGTAAGAGGAATCCCTCTTTAAAAGTAACATTTTACCATTAATTTGATTTGTGTCATAAAACAGTAGTTCAGTGAATGACAAAACCCACAATATGCTACATGTATTTCATAGCTATGAACAGCAGTAATATTGTAACTGGACTAAAAGTAACTTCTTCTTAGCCTATCAAATTAGAGAAATATTTTTATTGCTCTACTTTTGTATCCTTTTGACCACAATATTTTGTGTGCAACATGCCAAAATCCAACATTTGGCAATGCCAGCCTCAATGTTAAATCACGACACCTGTCAGCAGATAATCTCCAGATTCCACAATTCTAAAGAAATTAGTTACATTTATGATACCATCTGAAAAAAAATCTGACTTAAATGAGAACATATATCAAGCTCCTACCTACATAGAAGAAGAGCAAATAAAACACAAAAGAAAATTCTTTTATTTCATTAAAAATCCCTAGGCAACACACCAGTTTTTAGATCTGCAGGTTTAATCTTTAACTATTCTAAAAGTTGGCCCCTTAAATGAAATTTTCTCCTATTCAGAGTTTTTCAGATAGACTTCATTGTCCCTGTCCTTACAGGTAAAATATTCAAAGGTCAGCCAGGATACAGCTGCAATGTAACTGAACAATTTAGGGCTTAGCTAGGAGCTGATGTCTTCAAAGAATGTGGACTTCATACAGAAATAGCCTGAGATATTAACAACAGCAATAGACAACTTGGTACTTAAACCAAGCATTCTTCTCTCCCTAATGCCAGTTTTGAGTTCAAGATGTTTCCTGTGGTCTGTGGAAGTGAAAAGGAAAAGATAAAAATCATGTGCTCTGAAAACAAGGTTGCAGGATTCAATTCATAAAACTTTATGTAGGGAAAATAAATCCCCAAGTGCAGACGAAGACCCTTCTTTTTTTTTTTTTTTTTTTTTTCTATTTATTAGGGTGCCATTTTGATTACTTCCTTAGTCAGGAGAAAATACAGTCAAACAATAGCCTGGATGTCACTGCTGTTGGATTTTATCTTATTTTTAGGAATGAGCACTGACTTGACGGCAGTTGCCTCATACAGAGGCCAGCAATCATACCTCTAGGATGGCAATTTATAGAATACACATCTTATGTTCTGACTGCTCTCATTGACATGCAAAACCTGCTCCAGAGTTTATCAAGACTATCACAGAACAATAATTTGTCCCTAGAGAAAGTACAGAAAAATATCATCAGCAATATCCTCCAGTAAGAAACTCTGTTGAGCTGTCAAGTGCCTTTCTACTTCAGAGACATTTTTGATTTTTATAGACAAACTGGTAACTCACACTGACTTGTTCTTTTTTTAACAAGTAATGATTTCTGACAGAATCCATTTTTTCAAACTCTGAAAAGTCGCATGTCTACACAATATCATCTTATATTGTTAGTGTGATCTCACGTGCTGTTTATGTACATTCCTGCTACTCAATCATTACACCATGTTAGGACACATCAGTTTAGAAATATCCAGAAATATTTTAACCCTGCTATAAAGACCTGGGAGATGTTGGATCAGTGAATGTGACACACGGCTACTCACCCGTCAGACTCACATATAGCTACAGATATTTAAATTCCATTAAGACTTCATTCAAGTATCACAATATTTTATTACTTGAATTTCTGTGGCTAATATGACAATTATTACAATTCTCCTGGTTCCCTGAGGGGCAATTGAAATGTGGCATGAGTTTCAAGCCATAAGGACAATTAGCAGTTCATGGCTGGGGACTGTGCGCTGATTCCTGTTGTGTGAGCAAGGTTAAAATCACCCCCACAGCTGCAATTTAGAGTGAACAGTAATCAGTATTCCAAAAATCCAATAAATATATGAGCTGGTGACCTCTGAAATTCAGAGATTAATATAGAGGGATATAATTGAGGGCCTCATGAAGAAGAACAAAACCTTTAGAAGCAAACATGTAGGAAATGAACTAGATTTAAAAAACAAATAAAATTAAGCCTCAAAGTGGAAATTAATATTAAGATATTCTGGAAGGTATCAAGGACCCAAATTACTTGACAGTGTCAGGATGATTCTGAATCATGCAGAAGACAGGCTTTGGATGACTCAATGGTAATTGGGAGCTGCAGTGTTTCTGAACAGGGGCGGCTGCTGCAGATCCTCTACCTCTGTGTGAATCCAGAAATGGAAATCCTCAGCCACAATCCAGGAGGCAAGATGACTACAGCATTTTCACATGAGAAATACGATCCAAATGTTTAAAATTTAGGGTTTTTTGGTTTTTTTGGGTTTTTTTTCCCACAAACTGAGTTCTCAGTAAGAGACCATTTTTCTTTTGATTCAGGAAGGAAAAAACCTGATAATTTCTGATTCTTTTCTAAAACTGAGTTAAAATGCAGCTGTAGATAAAACTACAACACCTTTCTAGAATAGAAAGGAGACATTTTAGGTTGGTAACTGTAACTTCCTCTGACAATGACTTGTGGTGAGAAAACTGGGAATGAAAATTTTCATGCAAGTAACTAAATCAATCAAGATAATCCATTTTAAATCTGTCAAAACAAGCAGCTGCCAGCATTCAAGTCTAAGACATTTTTTCTCTCCATATGGTTTAGTCTCTAAAGCAGCTCAAGGCACAAGTGATTTGCAGTCGAACACTGAACAAATGTAGGGACAAATGCATTTCCCAACAGCAGTTTGTCATAGGTGCCAACTGAAGAAAAGGCAGAGGAAAAAAAATCCTGTCTGTGAAGATGACAAGGAACAAATATTTACAAATTGTCACTTAGTATCTATCTAAGGGGGGAAAAAATTAAGTTTATTTTCTGATACATGGAAGCAAGGAGTTGGAGTAGAAAAAAGTTTAAAAAATAGTTCATTTTCCTATAATCTACAAGTTTTTCTGCTTGAATATATTGGGTATCAAAATTTAATTTCAGTTTTAGATATCTTCCTTTTTTATACAGACTAATGACCAAAAAACTTAAAATGTTGATTCTTCAGAGGCAATAGGCTACAATGGTAAAGAAAAGAAGGCTTGTACAGTTTGCAGTTTCTATTGATGGTACTTGACTTCTTGACCCCATTTTCATTCTGATGTAGTAAAAGAATAAGAAAAATAATATAATGGAAATTCTGAAAATGCTAATTCAGAAACTTCAAAGTATTTTTTTTTTAAATTTTGGGTTGCATTATTAAAGGATGTTTAAAGCATATTTGCTTATCCAGAACTCTGCAGAGATCTTTTTTTATTTCTTCACTGCTAAACATTTCAGTCATTGTGATCACCTAAGTTGACTTAGATACATAGGATTTCTCAGAACTCACTTCAAAAAATCAAGGTTCACTTTCAATAACTCTTCTTGAACAAGAGAATTTAATTAGAAAAAAACACAGCCACTTGATTTAAAACCTGTCAGTGATAGAGAATCCTCCACGTTTCATTGAGAATTGTTCTGAGAGTTAATTAAGCTCATTGTTAAAAATAGGCCTCACTTTTAATTTGTCTACTGAATAACACTGACATATTTTCAGTCCCTGCTTTTTCTTGTGACAGTGAATGCTTCATCACTAGCATTCTGCTTTTTAGAGAGATAGAACAAATAAATTGATGCCAAAATTCTCTTTGGTCACCTAAGTAATTTCGGATCACTGAATATTTCACTCTCAGCCTTGAATCATTTAAACATGCTTTTATTGCAAAGATGAACAACAACTGCAGAAGGCAACCCAGGCTAATTAACATTGTATACCAAATAGAACTACCCTAGAAATAAATAGGCTTCAAGAAGTTTGAAAAAAAAAACCCCATATTTCTTCAATCAATAAGACTGGTATCAAAAAGTAGAGGTACCATAAAGCAGGAAAAAAGGCATTTCCACTTAATTCAGAGTTTGGATAATTAGGTAAATCTATAGATCAAAGAAAGAAAAATAATACAAAAATTAATTCTTGATTTGGAAAAGGGATAAATCAGTAAGAAGAAAAGATTAATAGGATACAGCTTGTGTTTTTTTCATTTGAAGGGATCTAAAGTAAGCTGGAAAGAGAGGGATTATGCAAAATTTCCTCAACAGATACTGACAAGCTATTATATTGTCTAGTGCCATGTGCTATTATGTGTGATAAAACTGATTTGCTTGTTTGTGCATGTAGAAAATGTGTTGTTCACACAGGTCTGAAAAACAGTTCTTTTCAACAATCAAATTCTTATTTTCCTATTTAATGGAAACTAAAAAATTGCATACAATGGCTAGAAAAAAAAAAAATTGGAAGACCCCATCAGAGGATAGCATGCAATTCAAGTTTGGGTTTCTGCTGGTTGTATGCAGCAGAGGTAATAAAAAAGGTAACCAATCTCAGGGATCAGATGAAATTACTGGCACTCACTGTGAAAAAGGCAGTGCTACCTGTAATTAATAGATATCAATCTTCATGGGTATATAATCTTTGTTTTATCTTAGTATCTTTCTGAAGGAGAAAATTACTTAATTTATAAGGGATTTTCAGTGAAGAAATCAGATAAAAGACAATTCAACATCAGAAATTGTTGCAAGGCTATAGTTTTCACCTGAGTGTACAAAACATTCTTGTAACACAAGCAGGCAAATGAGGCAATCAAAAAACATGATTTGCATTCTTTAAGTTCATCTATTACAAAAAACCTCTCATGTTAACTAGACTGAATTTAACACCTTAAGAAGGGAATTAATAGTTCCAGTTTAGAGATGAAAGAAACAGTCACAGTCACAAAGTTTCACAGACCTCTTGATAGTTGCATGGGATAATTTTCATTCTAAGTCTCCTATTGGACTTCATATGAAAATTTGTTTCTCAATGCTTCACCAAATGATTATGAGAAAGAGGATCTGCTTACCTTTCAAGACTCTGGGTTTTATTTTGAAACAACCACAGCTTTAGTAGGGGAAAACCTTTATTACACCTATACCACTGTTTCCCTGGTTGAAAATGACTAAAATTCTAAATTCCTTCTCTCAAGTAAGATAAGATTTGTGAAAATAAAATTATTAAGTACCTTAACAAGATGTGAATGCAGAAAGTACTTAAGGTCCAGTGCACTTTCACTACCCACCTATATTTCAGAGTCTCTATATTTTTGCAAACACAGGTTTTACCTAATGTAGCATATTAACAGTAAAAAGAGTAAAATCCATGCACATAAACTACTGCATGGTAAAAATAATGTCCTAGCAAGGGGAGTTTGAGAAATCAAAACCCTCTACCAATGCTCTCACAACCCTTTAAATGTGCTGTCATCTCAAAAGATGCCATTACTGTGCAAAGAAGCAAGTTTAATTTCCCTCCACTCAGCAGATGATAGTAGACCAAGTGACTATGAGGGTAATAAAGCATCTTATGTACATTGTTAAGATAAACCTTTATGTTCAATGAACAATTCTGTGCTGCATGCTTCACTGGTTGTGAGGTATTACTCCTTCTTATAGTAAAGGTCATGATTCGAACACTTTTCAGCTATTTACAATATAAGTTCTGGTTTGCATTTCTCTAAGAACACACAAATGATGTGGGTATTCAGTACTAAGTACCAAAATCATCTCTGTTGACATCACACTGAAATAAAGGCAAAGTCTGGGTTACAGTTTCAGCACATCATCTTTCCCACACAGCAAACACAGCAGAAGTGCCCAAATTCTCTTTTCCTGTGCTGGTTTGGGGCTTGGGTAGGTTTTTTGAGCTTGGTATCAGCCATGCATTTAAAGAAATAAATATTATTTAAACCTAAATGTTATTATGAGATGCATGTTTGTTACTAATGTTGATGACTGAAGGTATCAACCTGATCTTTAGGTAAACAAGAAGGATTTCACATAAATATTGTAAAAGCTGGAAGTAAGATCCAGCATGCATCATAAACAGCAGAGAAGAGAAAGAAAAATTTTTGCTGAGACTTATATGAAGAGAGAAGGGGTTCGAGTGATATGCATTCTTTTTGCAAATACACTCAGGCAGGTACAATCCCAATGGCTTTATCAAAACAAAACAGGCCCTGCCTAATAATTCAGGCTTTGTGACAGAAAAGTAAATCAGGGAATCCAAATTCCCCCTGGTAACTGAAAGATATCAATTTTTAATGAGATTGTGAATAATTTATTATCTTTCCCATAAAAAGATATTTTGAATAATTTGTTAATCTTAGTAATAGTATGACAAAATATCTAGGGAAGAATGAAAGCAGCCGAGTATGAAGAATATGATGTTCATTTTAATTAAATTATTTCCCCCCCCTTTGGAGAACAGCTTTAAAGACGCAATTTGGCAAGTCCTGGAGCTACAGCATTATTGATTCTGGTTATAACTTATAAGCAAGGAGAATTATATAATTTTGAGGTGAACATATAGATTATGGGCCCACTAAATTATTTATCAAAACAATTAGCCACGGAAATAATCCCACCTCTATTCATACCACAGCAGTTAGAATACATGTCTGAAATTTACATTTCCTGTAATTACAGTGCAAGTGAGGCAGATGCTTAAATTTAAATTCTTTGCTGTCTGGGGATTGTCTTACCTACCTGAATTTCATCACTCAAATGTGTTACTGAGCCAAGACTGAACAACCCAAATGCATCTTTCCCAATAATGAATAATCTGACTTGTGAAGCCAGCTGCTAGCAGCTATTTCAATTAATCAGACACCCTACCAAAAAACCAACCATATTCTTTAAGTATATATAACCTTTATTACAGGATGTTTAGGGGACGGAACACAGAACCTCTTAAATGTTAAACCTCCTTATTCAGCAGGACCTTTTCTGCTACTTTTAAAAACTGTTGGATCTAGCTATCACATCCAGTGCAAGACTAAAGCTCAGATAACACAGACTTTGCCAAGAAAGAGAAAATGCACATCTGAATGCTCAGAACACTCTGTCAGCTTTCCTAAGTCAAACACCTAGTCCTGACAACTTTGTGACTAAAATAATGAATAAAAAATAAAATTAAAAAAAACACCCTCTTCTTTCTGCTCAATTTGTTCCTGACTGCAATTCAGATTGAGATTTCATGTAATTATAACTCCGAGCATTTTCAGACAGCAACAGAAATGTGTATCTAATGAAGGGTTGTAGAACTCTGAGTAGAGAAGGCAGACAAAAGAATCCACAGAGACGTGGAAAATGTGTAGAAGCAAGTTAATTGTTCAGCAGGACAACCATGGAATGACCTGATTGTATAACTTTGACTTGTGTGATTGGGTTTTACAGAAATGCAAGATAAAACAAGAGACACTCTTGGGTAACACAGCTGAGTCTGTGCTACATTGCACAGAATTCCAAAAGAGATTCCAAGCACATCCTGCTGTTCACAGCCCTTAACAGAGAGTACCAAGGGTTTGCAAAAATGTCTTACCCTTATCTTCTAAATACCTGTGCCCAGTGACTCCTTACACTGCACTGGAGCCTGGACTTCTAAGAACATCTCATGTTACTTGGAATGAGAAAAAACAGGTCAGAACTGGGACTATCAGAGCTCAACACTTGGGAAATAAGACTTTAAAATCAAGCTGAAGTACACAATGTTCAGCAAGCTAAATTCTGATTAAGAAAAACCCTAATGGTTCCCTGACTTTAAAGTGTGCACTACTATATTGAGAATTCTGTTACCACTGTGGGTAAAAAATTGTTGCTTAACTACTGAATTCATACTACACGTATATATGTATGTATATAATTTTACTTTCTCTTAGCCTCTGTCTTGTACTTGATACCCATTCTTTATTGACTAAAAGAAAAAAACTCAATGAAAACATTTAAAAAAAATGTTCTAGAAAGGCTCAGTATATGAAAAAAGGAATATTAGCTCAACACTGTAGTTATCAAGCACTTTTAAGGCATAAAATATCAAAGTTGAAAGATCAGTTTCAATAATGCCTTCTAGCATTTATGCTTTAAAATAAAATCTGTTCCCTGGACAGTTACATAATAAGGTAAGTTTAAATTGTCTTCTCTCCTGGAAAGCATACAGTAACTAAAACAAATAAACAAAAAAGGAGAAAGCCTAAGACAACTAGCTCTTCTTTCCCTCAAACCCTCAGACCTACTTTTGAAAAACTTAAAATTTCATCATGATCTTCCATCTCCACATGTTCTTACAGAAAAGGTTCAATTTATTTCCCACACATACCCCACCTCCTCATTTTAAAATGTTAAGGGAATATTTTCAAGAATTCCCTAATTGTTTTCAACCTCTACAGGAAAAAAAATCTCTGTAATTGTTCCAAATTTCCATACATTTTTTCTATTAATACCAATTCCAGTAGGATGGGGTGGAGGGGTTTTTTTTGTTGTTGTTTCTTTCCTTTTTAGTCTTTTATCCTCCCTCAGCAAGGTTAGACAAGCATCTTCAACATACTTCCAATATTTCTCAGAACTCAACAGCTGGATAAATAAGGAAAGTCAACTTAGAAACAAAAATGAAGAAAAGCTACAGCAAAATCAACATTTTAGTTTTCAGCCAGCAAATTAGCTAGTTTAGGGCACTGTATGTTCAGGGTCCAGCATGGATGTGGAAGTGTCTTGCACAGATGAATTAATGGGAGACAGAGATTCATTGTTCCAAGAGCAGAGGAGACAGGGAAATAAAACAGACATCTAGAAAATCAAGACTCTTAATTCACTCCAGAAACAACTGCTTGATACTGCTAGTAATTTCCCCACTGTGCATGTGCTGCTGGAAACAAAAGATTAGTGCAGATAATTTTTTATAGCCAATTTAGAGCTAGACATAGATTTACTGAGTAATTTACAGGTTGAAACATATCAGGATCTCTGGAGTTTTCACTGTGTTTATTACCTAAACAGGTGAAGGCTAGAAACAAGAATCAGGAAGAGGGGAGGAATTAAGCAGTTCTGTCTTATTCGAGGGCATATCCTGACTCCATCTTGTCCATTCACAGCTGCTATCAAATAGATTAGCAGCAATATGCTATTCTAAGTCAAAATTAATCATCCTTTCATTTTCTAGTTCTATTGAAGTTGAAGGAGATAACTTCTTATCAAGTTATAAAACAGAGCAGATATTTTTAAATAGAGAAATCGGCCAAGATAATGTGAAATACCAGCCTCCCCTGTGGCTGATTTGCATAGTTTAAATGCTCTGAAGTACTATACTCTGGATGTTCAGTAACAAATCATGATATTCTGAAGGAAACCTACTGCATGGCCTAGCTAAAATCTAGGCAATTATAGCCTGAAAATCTGTTTTTCATGATAAACCCACATGGGAAGTGTTATGTGGATGTGCATGAGACTATGCAAAATCTGGCTTTCTGATGTCTTCCTTTTTTTTTTTTTTTTTTTTTTTTTTTTTTTTTTTTTTTTTTTTTTTTTTTTTTTTTTTTTTTTTTTTTATCCTGGATATCTTTTTCCTTTTCCCTTCTTTTGTAACACCAGGAAAGCATGCTGAAACAGATAAATCATTTCCTTACCCAATCAAGGGAATGCACTGTTCTACTCCTTCAACTCACAGGATTGTTTTTAAGAGAACAGTAGCAGAATGTTTCCTTATTGTTACAGTTCTGCCTTTTGCTTCCTTAACTTATTTCACTAGAATGGATTCCTGGCAAACACATATAAAGATTTGTCTACAACATATAACCTGTAAAGAAAGTAAAATTCAGAGGTAAAAAGAAGGTATATAACAGGCCAAATAAACATACATAAAATATGTATGGCCTGAAGAGATTGCAGAGAAGTACAATGAAAAATCTTTAAGCTTTGTCCTTCATTATATTAGAAGGCATGAGTGTCTTAAAACATGACACAAAACTTTCCCTACTGGTTTTCCAAGCATGAAGACAGCCTCAGGTGTGCTGTGGCTTTAGAGACCTCTCCAAGGTTTTCCTTGCAGACAGCAGAGACAACCACCACTCAGGAATGCCACCAGCTTCAACTCATTGATTTTGTTAGCACATCTCTCTAGAGATAAATATGGCTTAGCCCACATCATTTGTGCTGTCCCAGGACTAAGTAATGACACCCTGTTCCTCTGTCAGCTATAACATGAGGACACTGCTCTTCCAGAATGGTTCCACAGGGGAGAGGCAAGCCAGGGTGATTCAGCAATCAGGAAAACGCCACGTGCATGAATTAGGCAGGGATCCCACTCCTTCCTTTCTGCTGGAAGTGTCACAAAGCAAATCTACATCTGTACAAGTTTCCAGGTACATGGCAGTACATCAGAGAAAAGCGAACAAAGGAAAATCCAGCTGGAGGTTTAAACAAGGAACAGTGATACAGATACCCAAACAGGGGCAGGAAGGGAAGTCACTGTGTCTTGCATAGGCTAGGTTCAAGAAAGCTATTTTGTGGGGAGCATAAACAGTAATTTCTTCAAAAACACAGGTAATCTTTTGAGTAGCAGTTCAGCTGTCAGTGATGCAGGGTCTAACTAGGTAGAGCAGAGCACCACTACTTTGGGTTGATTTTACTGAGAAAAGTAGTAAGGTGTGAGAAAATACCTTAGAAACAACTCAAGGACTCAGTAAAAAAAGTTTTGAAGTGAAAAGCTATAAAAAATCTATGGAAAGAAAACAAAGAACCAGAAGGTGGCAACCCAGCAATATCATGAATGAACCCATTCCAAGACAAAGGCTGACCTGTTCTGAAATGACTAATGAGCAGCAAAGATACATCCCATGTCTCACTGGGAATACTGAGCATGGTAATACCTACCCTGGCAGTGTGTTAGTCCTGGTCATCTACTGCATGTATCAGACCATAAAACAACTCTGTGTATTCTGAAATTACACAAATCCTGCTTGCAAAATCTCTCTCTACACAGCAAAAGATGCCCACACCAGAAACTGATTCTGGGAGAAAGGAATCTCATACTCTAAGGAGGGGAACAGGTAGGTTTCTCCCTCAGAGGACAAATCCAGTGAAGATGGTATTAAAATATTCTCATGAAACTCCTGGTTAAGTGACCAGGGACCTCCAGTGATCTCCATGGGACCTCAACCACCAGGGACAATCACAAATCTACAATAGGATACTACCTGTCATTAAACCTGTCTCTGACACATGGACCATAAATTTTTCTACTAGATATCCAACAGTCAGTAATTTCCCATCTAGAAGCAGTCTCCAATCAGCCAGCCTCTGTTCTATATTCATAGGAACGTAACAGAAGTGAAGTTAAGCCTGACTTTGTGCACTGCTTTGACCCTGGAGTTAATCCTGGACCCTCTCACAAAGCCAGCCCTAACAGCACCTCAGGAGCAGGGACAGACATAGTAGTAGGGTATAAAAAAATTGAGATGTTAAAGGCAACCTGATCTAGCAAACTGCATCCCTTCCCAAAAATGACAGACAGTAGAACAGAAGGAAAAGATGATCTACATTCCTAAGAACTGAATACACCCACAGCTGGAGGAACACTATCAGCTGGAGCTACTGATGGTTGCCTTCAATAGAACCTCTGATGAAACTTAGAAAGTGTAAAACTACTTCTGCTCATTGTAAGGGACCAAACCCTGGTCATAAAATGCAGTTAAAACATAGAAGAGAAAAGAAAACTTAGTATTTTCCAACAAGTTTTCAAAATAGTCTGCTAGAATGAGGAAATATCTCTCACAGCTCTTTATCATTTTTTCCTTTTCTCTGGCTCTTCAAGTCATTTTGAGATAATGAAAGCATTATAAAAGAAACAGAGAGGAGCTAAGGACAACCAGGGCAACCAAGTATGTTAGTTTTCTTGTTTTTTGAAACCAACAATAAGAAAAAACAGATTGTGCATGCAAAATAGCTGAAAGAAAAAAGCAGTTGCAAATAAGTATTGAATTCAAGAAGCAAATCTTGAATTCTCGTATTTTAGGAAATTGGCCTCAGGAGGACCAGAACAAAATTTATGCCATTTCTTAGGTGAAATTAGTTTGAAACCCAAGTTACCTGTATTCACAGTGGACTGTACATGACATAAAAAGTATGTAAAAATGCTTTCTCAAAGAATGTTGAATAAAATATGAAACTGTAATAGTAACATGCTTCCAAAGAGCATACACAGAATTTTAGCATCTCAAATTTGATTGCCATCAACTGGTTTTACACTACAGGCAGCTTTTTGGAAAATGTCTCACATTAAATGCCTTAATCAAATATATCTAATCTTTCTTTCCTAAGTGGTCAGCAAAGTTAACAAATAGATATATTTTATACAAAACCAACGTTAGAAGAAAAAATTCAAGAGTTCATCATGGAGTTCTCCATGGGAAAGAGAAAAACATGAGATAGCTGACATGGCAGTTTAAAATAACAGAAGTTTTAAGATACAAAACTTGTGCTGGAATACGGAGATATCTAAAAAGCAGGTTCACCCAACTGCCCTGTTTATGTTTACTGCTCCTGTTTGATGCTGCTCCCAGTGGTTACGACAGAGAGGCTTATTGATCACCCAAAACAGCAGCTAAGCCATACAGTGTGGTGACTGGAGGTTGAATTCAAAATGAGATCAAACCTTCACTGTATGAGGACTGGATGAAGTAACACAGTTTGTCGTACTGGGAAGCCAGGGCAGAGAAAAAGGAAACTCTGCTCTGAGTACCAATTTCACAGCATGGCTAGTATTTTGCATTTCTTGTGAAAGGATGATGAAAAAATGACTCCTGGATTCTCAGACTATCTCACTATTTCTGTATTTCTATCCTCAGCTTTTAAAGTGAGTGAAAGAAAAACAACTAATTAACTAGCAATAAACACAGTTTTTTCCATAAGCATGAATATTGCTCATAAAATGATCTAACAATCAAATTCCAGCAAGTCTATCAAGAACAATATTTAGTTCTATCACATTTACAAAGCATTGTTTCTTTTTTATAGGGAATAATGGTAAGCAGGAACACCTGCATCTAATCTGATCTTTATCTACTGATCACGTCATTAAGGTATTTCAGGCATAAAAGATGAGGAAAAAGTACAACTTTTAAAGATTGCTTTGCTCCTCAAATATTTCTTATATTTGTGAAGTGATTGCACTTTCAGTTTTACTGTGTACATGAATTAGATTGTTTTGGACAGTTCCTCACTGCTTCTGTGGGAAAAATAGTATATATAAGGTCATGGAAAAGTTACAGCTTTTCTATATGTCTGTGTAAAATGTGCTGCTTTCAGCTGGGGTAAAATTAATTTTGTTCCCAGTGGCTGGTATGGGGCAGTGTTTTGGATCTGTGCTGAACACAGTGATGATAATATAGGGATGTTTTTGTTACTGCTGAGCAGGGCTTACACAGAACCAAGGCCTTTCCTGCTATTCCTACTGCCACACTGGTGAGGAGACTGGTGTGCATGGGAGGCTGGGAGGAGACAAAGCCAGGAGAGGTGACCCAAACTGACCAAAGGGATATTCCAGACCATCTGACATCATGGCTCAGTGTATAAATTTGGGGGGAAGGGGAGGGGACATTTGGAGTAATGTTGTTTTTCTCCCCAAGTCACTGAAGAGTGGGATGGGCCCTGCTCTCCTGGAGATGGCTGAACACCTGCCCAGCCATGGGAAGCAGTGAATGAATTCCTTGTTTTGCTTTGTTTGTGTGGCTTTTACTTTCCTTATTAAACTGTCTTAATCTCAGCCCACGAGTTTTCTACCTTTTACCTTTCCAATTCCGACCCTGGTCCTGCTGATGGGGGAGTGAGTGAGTGGCTGCCTGGGGTTTGGCTGCTGGTTGGGATGAAACCACAAGGAATGTGTATATATAAAAATGACATGAAATCCAGATCAATTCTTACACCTCTTTTTCCTCTAAATCCTTCTTTCTATATCACCTAGAAATGTTTTGAAGCATAATAAGTTTCCAGAAGAGAAAACAAATAAAGTTCCTTGCTGGGAACAGAAAGGTTTGCAATATCCTTTACAAAATAAAGATCTGTCAAGAACATCTACAGGAAAATCATAGCATATGGCAATTTTTTTTTGAATGAAATTATAAACAAGTGATCCTCATTTCATATTTCTAAACAAAGTCTTTAATGTGAGATAGACACTATTTCATCAAGGAAAATGGTATGGCTTACTCTGATATCTATATTAACATGAAACAGATGTTCACACATATTTGTAGGGGATATGAGCAAAGAAAATTAATTTCTGTGGTAAAAAATTGAAGATATGAATAATTTAACTGTGTGTTCTGAAATTAGAAAGCATATCTGAGGAGTAATCAATAGAAATAATTAGTAGGAAAAATATTTAAAATAGGTAGAGAAATCTACTTATCTTCTATACTTCAGCAATGAATAATTTTAAATTATTAAAATATGCAATTTCTGGGATAATCCAAGCCTTATAATAACATCAGATAAATCAAATAAACCAATTATTATCATATACAAGTAAAAAATAAATTTTGATAAAATTACAGCACTAAAGGAAATTCATTCCTTTCATATCCCATCTCAGATCAGATATGACCAGCAATGACATCTAAAATTCAAGTCAGGACACTAAACCAAATAGTTTAATTCTTTCCAGATAGTTTTTTAAAGTGGAAAGTACTGTTTTCTATATTTTCCTAGGAAAATGTTCCCAGAAACTATAGACCCGAATTAACTCTAAAAAAAACGAGATAAACAACAAATAAACAAAACCAAAAAACAATATGCAGTCCCCCTGAACAAAACAAAAATGAGTTGAAGTGACTGACAAGGCTGAAAAGAAACATAAGTGTTTCTAGAATTAAATAATTTTCCTTTTTGGTTTCTGTTAATTTGGTAAAAATCAAAAGCAGTTATAATTGTCTACCTCATGGATTTTTGGATTTTTTTTCTCTTTTTCTTCTTAACCGATCCTTCAAACTATAAAAATTTTATTTCAAAAATATTTTTTTAGAAATTACATATTTTTTCCACTCTGGTACTTCATGTTTCAGAAAACTGTGACTTGTTGCAAGTCAAGCTGATAAAATAAGCCACAATAATAGTTTAAATATATATTAAGCGTTAAGAAGCTACATACCTTGTGGCTGTTTAACCAGAAGTTGAAAAACAGATTCCTGACAGGTGGCCTGGGACAGGACAGATGTGCTTAGCTGCTGATTCAACAGCTCCTGGTCTAAAAAAAAAAAAAAAAAAAAACAAAAAAAAAAAAACAATAAAAAAAAAAAAAAAAAAAAAAAAAAAAACAATTATTTGTGGAAACCCATTTAGAATTTAAAATAGATGGAACAATTTCTCCAATAAAACAGTTTTTCAGAGAGATGTTTTATAAAATACATTCTTGACTGGGAGCACATGGCTCCTTTTTTCCCACTCTGATTAAAGGTCCTCTCAGTACTTTCCTCATTGTAAAGTATAGATACAATATGGGTATCTTTTTAAATAGAACTAAAATGAAATAACACAGCATCAAAAAACCGCAAAGTTTAAAATTTTTTCAGTCAAATAGCACTTAGAAATTGCAAAATAAACTGTTTTCTAAATGGAAATATCAAGTAGCAATGAAAGGCAAAGGTGATATGAAATGTAAGAGACACAGGTTGAGGACCAGCAGTACAGACACAGCTGCAGACAAGAATTGCTTTCTTGCTGGCAGGTTACTGGATCAACCAATAGATCAGTTCACAAAGACAAAGGATTTAGACATTATTTAGATTGTGTCACTGATCACTGTCAATGCAGTGGATAAATGAAAAAGGAGATAGGAAAAACTGGTTTAAAGTCCAATTTTATAAATAGGTTTTGGAACTCTTCAAGCAGCTCAAGGAAATTCCTTGTAGGAAATATGTCCAGCAGCTAACTCCAAGAACCTGAGATCAATAGATAGACTATATGTGTAAAATATGTCATATTAAAGTGTGGTAAAATTGAATGATGAACTGCTGAAAGGAAGATAGGATACACAGGACTCATCCAACAGGCAGGAAAGACTGTCATTTGGGGTTATGGAACAAAGTTAAGCTAGGTTTAAGAAAAAGAATAATGATCAAAGATGTTCAGGAAGGCAGAGAACAGCTCTCTTGGCACCATCATTCTTGGTTCTTGGAAGAAGAGAACAGCCCCAAAATTATTTCATCTCAAGAACAAGGTTTCAGATTTCAGAAACCAGCTTAGAGGTTCAAAGTTAGATTTGCAAACTATGAGGAAATACAAGAAGAACTGAAGGGCCCTTTCCAAATATTAAAAGATGGGTGCATAAGAAAAGCCAACAATTCATCTTAATATATCAATAAAACAACTGTGTCATCTTTCCTGACCTGAGAGACTGCAATGGCAAAAACAAGGTTATAGTGAAATCTTTCTCTATAATGCTAATTAATTTGGCAAGAATTATTTTCTATCTTTTTGTCCAGGATGCTAATAAGCTGAATACTTTCAATTTCCCCTGCTAGAAGAGTTCTGCAAATTTCAAAATATATGGTATTTATTTTTTAGTTTATATCCTTCTACACATTCAGCTAAAAAGTAATTTTCACACAACTAGCTAACTAATCTCCAGAGATATTTTTTATCTGAAATATATAGTTTCACATATGAAATTAAAGGCACTAGGTTATGCTTCATGATGCTTCAAAATTGCATTTATCAGTTCAGAGGTGCATTTATATATTGCACATTATTTTTTTAATTGGTACCTAAAATAATGACTTGAATTATGTCAGAATCAGCACAGAGTGATGTTAGCACTTGTATCCTAAATTGACTAGATGACTGAAAATAGTATTTCTTCACATCTTTACTATTTAACTCTGACATATATATATATACATATATGCAATAATACTTAGTGCAATATATTTTGCCTGAATGAAAAATGACCAAGTAGCACACTTGACTTTGAGTACTTAGTTCAAGTGCATAAAGTCCCAGAAAGCAGTTTGAAAATATTTTGCAAAGTACATTTAAAAAGTTGCAATTCTAGTTTGGAAATCTTTGAATGAAAAAAGACACAGCCAACCTACTGTGAATGCAGCCTTATCTTAGACATGGGGTAAGTTTTAATAAGCAATCTTAGACACTGCCACAGATCAGTTTTGCTACTGCAGGTAACCTGAATTCCAGAGGAACCAAACCACCTGCCTTATCCAGTTCCTAATTACTGCTGTAGCTTTAATCTTTTCTTTGAGCACAGACCTTTAAACTCTGAAATTAATATCCTCTACAAAAGCTGTTGCAATTTTTTTTCTTAAACTATATATTTGGACCACTGAAAATATGAAATTAAAATGTACACACTTACTGAAATAAGGCATTATGGTATTAGCAAACCATTAATACTTTGGGATAATTTTTATACAGGTTAACTCTGTGGGCTCTGGTTCACACTGGAGATTTTAGTAGTTTAAATTACTTATATAATTTTTGTTGCTTCCAAAAAAACTCTTAGTAGAAATACTATACAGTGGTATTTACAGAAAAGCAGTGTCATTAAACCTCAAACAGCTGAACTAGTGCAAGTTGTTAAACTGTCTTTGACAAGAGTTTGCATGCTCTGTAGTTCTGGTCATTGGCTCATTTTGGGGAAAATCACCTGCTGTCAAATAAACATTACTCACATGACTATTCTTAGTGTAGCTGTGAATGCTGATGTGAGTAAGAGCTGCACATTTAAGCATCCAAGTGTCTAAATCCTGGGAAGAAAACTTACTGGTATTAAATTCAGTAAGAAAACTAGTTTAAAGAGGTTCAGGGTGGTAGTACTAATGGTTTTACTTGCTCTATAATTATCCAAAATGAAGGACTGTTTGCGCTACAACAGCAGTCAAAATTCACAGAAAGAAATTTTTCTGAGGAATAATGCTTTTGGGTTTGACAAAGCTTCAGAAATGCAAATGAAAGATTCAGAAAAGGTCTGGATAGGACAAATTCCAATTAATGTCTATTTTAATTCCTGAACTCAGCAGTTGTAAACATAATTTCACATTTATATAGGGCAGAAACTGCCTATGGAATATTACTTGAAAATAAGACAGATAACTTGTGTAATTTTCTTTAAAGCATGAAGTAAATCTATAAATGTTGATGTTTACTTCTGTTACACTTTAATTGAGATGCCCTATTTTTGTAGTTCACACGCTGAATTCTCTTAAGAAGGGGCACATGGTCTAAAAGACAATTTCTAAAGATCAAGATCAGTCAGGCATGTCATTCTGACTTGAGTTGCTGCCTTCTGCTCATTTCCCCATTCCAGCCTCTTTCTGGCCTCCAGTAACACCAGCAATGGACCTAACATTATTTCTCAAGGTATGTAAGGCCAGGAATGGTAAACTGAATTCGTGCATCCACGATTTTGCTTATAAGACTAGATTTCTCTTCCTCTGGAAAGAAGGAAATAAGAACTCCAGTGAAGTATTCCTACACAAAGCAAATCATAGAATGAACAACATCTAAATACAGCTTGAATGTATAGATCAACTATCTTGTTGTAATTAAAACAAAGCAAACTTTATGTACAGGTCACCAAGAGCAACTCTATTAGAAAATTAACATTAAAATTAATCTGATTTAAAAATTCAAGATAGACTTTAAAGGACAGGTATGATTATTTTTTAATAAAGATTGCAGTATAGAATTTATTTTTTCAAAGAAGACATTTTCAAAGAAGATAGATCACAGAAACATTAGATCATCATGATGTCAGGTCTAGTGATGGGGAAAGAAAAATGAAGACTGAAAACTTCTGATGCATAAAAACATAAAAAGTCCTTCACTGCCTAAGCGAGATGCTTCTGTCTCTAAACAGAGACACCTAAGCAAGTCCCTGGGACAAGTTCATGGTCAACAGCTAGAAAGATGACTGTTTCACTAAAACAATGAAACAATGCAGTTTCTCCTGTTTCTCAGAATTTCACAATCTACTAGGCTTTCGTTACAATATTTAAGCTCTATAAATAATTTCTGATTAAGTTGCAACACAGATAAGTTTAATTATTCTTCTCCATTATTTTGCGAACAGCACACTGGATTAGCATTCTTACAAATTATACCTCATAGTAATGGAATACCAAACTGTGCTGTCTGGAACTAGATTTATTCTCAATAAGACAAGCAGTTTGCATCTCCTAATTGCACTTGTTCTTGTACAAATCAGAATCCCAGCTTGCACTTTCCAATAGAATAAAGCATCCTGCATTCATGAGATGTAACAGGAATCCTTATACCACAGATGTAATACACACCTACACTTCAGAAGTTTATATAATCAGTCATTTCCTGGTCAAATAGGGTGGGTTGCACAGCTAGTAAATAATTCACAGCACTTCTAATTCACACAGTCTGGCCTAAGATAAGCACACAGGGTAGATGGAGTGAGGGAAAAATACAAAGGGTTAACATTTTAGCATGAAAATTGCATTACTAATAATGCAAAAGTTCACTTTGTCTTCAGCTGTTCCTGGAATGATGAGTTGATGAACAAAGCAATTCAAAACTGAGTTGCACCAACAATTTATCAAGGTACCTCTGGACTGAAGCTCTACCATCCATCATGTCAGTCCCTCTCCCTAATTTACATTGCAATCTCTGTCATCATCCATGTCCTTAATAAAGGTCTTGAATAATAGGGGCCCCAAAGCTGACCCCTGGGGTGCAGCAATCATTACCAGCCAGCAGCTGAATGTCAAGATGCTGATCACTATCATTTGAGACTAACAGTTCAGCCAAGTTTCCAATCCACTCAGCAGTCTGTTCATCAAGCCTAGACTTCCTTAGCTTCCAAACAAGAATGTTACAGGATACAGGGACAATGTCGTACTAAATCATAGTATATTACATTCACTGCTCCTCTTTTATTTGCATAAGCACTCATTTCCATACAGAAGGCAATCACATTTGTCAATCATGATTTGCACTTAGGAAATCCATTTGACTACTCCTGATTACCTTCTTGACCTTTCGTGGGCTTGGACATGGACTGCAAGAGAATGTGCAAAACATGGGCTAAAGCCACTGCAAAAGGAAGTGTCCAACGACCCCACCAGGGGTTCTGGTGAGGGTGATCATCCTACTGCTCCTTCAATCTTCATTCTGTCACTCTTCAAAGGAGAAATTAACAAAGCCTTTTCAACAGAAAAATCTCCTGATCAACATGAATTTTCACAGGAAACAACAGTCTCACAATCATATTGGCCAACTTTTATTACATTGTGCATTTCATCTGGACTTGTGGATTTGAATACGTCCAGCTGCTCTAAGTCCACAACCTGTCGCTCCCCACAGGCTGCCCATTTCCCTCTCAAAACAGGAAGATCACCTGCCACAGAATTCATCCAGCTGGTGAGGCTCTTGCCATTCACACTGCAGTGCCAGGGAGAAATCTCAACAATTCCTGACTGCCTCAGATCAGAGTTGCAGTTTCCACCCTCATAGCTTCCATTTGGATTAGAGAAGTAATGACTGCACAATCAGAATGACCGCCCAAGAGCAGCTCCTGTGGTGTGTAGTCAACATTTAAACTACTTTTTCTGCTGTGTGAAGCACTTTGGAGCCTTGTGTATGTGCACTGAATGCCACCTGCTGCAGCAACTGCCCTGTGTGCATGTGCAGTGCCAGTCTGCAGTGCTCCTTTTCACTTAAGAACACCTAGATACCAGAGAAGTAGGAAGCTGGACAACACTGTGTTTCTCTCAATTCCAGGATCCCCCCCTCTCCGCCAGGTACTCTGCTCAGCAGCTGAAACCTGACAATGTCTCCAAGATCCTGGCCATGATTCACATGGCCTGTATGAACTCAGTATTTTGCATGCTGCTTCTTCTTTCAATGTTTCCCAGAAGACAACTGAAATTCACAAGAGATCTGGTCATTTACTCTGTTTTGTGACAGTCATGAATGAAAATATTTCAGCAGTTAAACAGGGAAAACTGCACTGAAATCTGACAAAAAAACCCCTGGTGAGCGAAAGTACAGAGTGTTTAGTCATGAGACCAAGATGCTCTTGACCTTTTAAGTAAACCTATTTTCAAGATCCCCATATATGAACTGGGTATGTGGACAAAACTGTATTTCTTTATTTCTAATTCATATTCAGAATGTAGGATTAAAAAGTGTGAGTTTAATGCAACAAATAAACATGAATTCACAGTTTTTAAAAACCACATTTCTTCATTTACTCAGTGTGCCACAAATCCCAAGTCCAGCATGAGTGTGTAAACATGGCTTAAACTTACCTTTGAACGGGTTGATTTTGCTGTTCTCTTACGGTTTTGTTGCTATTTCTCTTACATTAATTTATGAAGATAAAACTGGAAGGTTTATCTTCAATTTTTGTTATTTGTAGATGCTGGGACATGCTTTGGCACCTGTTTTTTGATGCTACTTAAATGTTATCTTCTAGTAGATGGAGATTCAGAGAACCTTTTAAAGCCTTCTGATGCACTCCAAGTGAAATTTCCTCTTCAACTGAGTAAATTTTAGTCATCTAAGAGAATGTGGAATTTAGAACCTGAGTTCTAACAGCATTTGTGAAATCCCAGTATGGACAGTTACTTGTCGATATCTGATCATTCTGGATCTCTGTGAGGATGCAGAATTTGTTTTATAGGTTTTAGATATAAGTTTAGGATTTTTATTATAACTTTTGTGTAGTTTTAGTTACCCTGGTGTGGGCCAATACCTTGGAATTTGTTACTATCATAGTTTGATAAAGAGTTTCTATGACAACTCTGGTCTCTGCCCAGAGACTGTTTCCCATTGGTTCTTTTATGTATTCTTTTTCCCTTTGTCCATCATGGAATTTACCTCCAAGGTCAAGTTGCCCTCGGAGAAGATTCAGCCAGCAGCTGCCACAGTGTCTGTTAAGACCACTCCCAAGTTACCTTTGATTTGCTAGTGTTTAGGTAATTTTGTTGGCATTTGTTTCTTTACAATTTACTATTGGTTGTAACTTGTATCCTCCCCCTGTACCCCTTCTGGACAAAACCCCCCTGCAGCCCAGGTTCGGGGTCTCTCCTGAGGCACCGGACCGGAGGCA
>VZUI01049842.1:0-13303 GCA_013401135.1 Cettia cetti
AGTCTTGTACCTTTTTTTTTTTTTTTTTTTTTTTTTCTAAAGTAACTGCTAGTTTGGTGTAAAGAATCCTAGAACAAAAAAGAGAAAAGTGCCCACAAAAGATTCTTGTGTCATGAAGCAAACCCTGGAATAAAAGTATCGGCTCTGTTCCCCTAAAAAGAGGTAGGCTCTGAAGGTGCAGTCCATCAGACAATACAGCAGTTTGAAAAGGTATTGGGAACACTTGTTGGAAAAGCCAGAAGCTGCCAGTTGAAAACCGAGGGTTTAAAATGTGAAGGATCAAACTACAGCAACATTAAACCCTTGAAAAAGGAAGGGAAAGTTGAACAAAGAATCCAGGCTGTGACTGGTTGTCCTCCAGTAATTCTGAAACCTGATTAAACCTTGAGTCCCTGAAATTTCTCCTGGACTGAACTGGTGTTTGTAACTTGAAATGATGATGCTGGATGTTTTCATTACAAGCAGATTATTAATGTTTTCTCAGCACTGGTGTGTCAGGGAATTTAAACCACCATCATGAAGAACAGTGTCATTTTGTAAGCTGTGGCAGCAAGGTGTGCCAGGATTCTCCCCTCACAGGGGCCTGCCATGGTTCATCCCCATCCATGGAATATTGCAGGTGGCTGTGGGGATATTGTCATGTTTGTTATCACTGCCAGGAATAAACTCTTCCATTAACCAGGGATGCTTGGACAGCTGTTAAGTTGTTTTTAGTTCTGGGTTTGGTTTTTTTGTTTTTTTGTTTTTTTTTTTTCAATTGACAATCACTTTTTCAACCTCACAGATGTCTGTGGCCAATTTAATCCTGGTCCTCCTGCTCCTCTGATTGCTGGGGCTGATCTTGAGCTGAGCCACCACAGGGCCAACCCTCTCAGCAATGTTCTTCTTCAAGGGAAAGAGCTGTTAACCCAAATTACTTGGCAGCTCTAAGAAATTCTAGCAGGTAATTTTTGCAGTGCTGTCAGTCACTCTCAGCCCCCGTGGCTGCACTAGTTGCACTGAATAACTACAGCAGCTCTGATCATGAATTACTGTGATTTGTCAGCAGTAATATAAACCCAGGGAGGGTTTTGATGCTTTTGCCAGCAACGTGTGAAAGAAAATATTTGAGTGAAGTTGTCTAAGCCAAGTTGGGTAAAGAAAAGGGGGTTTAAAAAGCCAGCCTGACCTGCCCAGATTTATTTCATGCAGTGGTAAAATCAGCCCACTGCCTGGATTTAAGACCAGTGGATATATTTAGTCTTCTTGAATAACTCCTGATGGGTGTTGGACTTCTTCCCCCTGAAAATCATAATACAATTCTGCATACCATCTAAATAATGCAGCAACCTACTATAATATCTCTTTCCTTGGAACAATTGTGTATAACACTGGGAAAAACAAAGCATGTCTCTGAAAACAAAAATGTCCTTCTGACAACAATTGCTACAATTTGGACAGTGGGAGTTTTTCCACTGCTGGAGAGCAGAGCAACAATATCACATGGAGCAGGAGACAGTGAATCCACACCGGTCCTTAAGTTTCAGATCCTGATTTCTCTGCTGAACTGTGCAGAAGTTTAATGTCAAAGAGCTATCCAGAGCCCTTCCTAGGTTATTGCTGGAAAACCTGAACTATGTTTTCTGGGGGCCAAGCAGAAGTTCTTGAAGTTTCCTGAGCTTATCTAAAGAAAAAAGTCAGGTAGCTGCAAAGTGAGTGACAATGATTTTTATTATTGTTACATGTACAACTATATCTATAGCTATACACATATATAGTAAAATATGTAATTACAAAGTGAGTTAAATATATAATTACAGCTATTTTTTCAATCACCCAGGTATTAGGAAAATTCCTGTTGAAAGTTCTCATATTGCAGCAAAGCCTTGAAGAAGGATGACCACGTTTACCTCTGCATCTCAGGAGCCTCTTGCAGAATTTGGTCCAGTTTTTCCATGGGCTCTTTTCTAAACCTGTGTCCTCTGGCAGGAGTTTGAAAGGACGGTGCTCTGGTGTGCATTGGACTGACTTTTCTTCCTCCTCCTGCATCTGCATATGCTGTGTGACAGGCAAGTGGCTGAAGGTTAATTGTTACTCTAGGATATTATGTTCCTTCTCTCTCTTGTTAATTCTGGGGACAAGGTGGGGAAAGAAAATCCCTCGTACTTGAGCCTTGCTGCAAATGTCTCGATGGCTGCTTAAAACAAAAGTTTGTCTTAAGAGAAAACAAAAAACAAAACTGAAAGAAAAACAAAAACAAACACAGAAACCCACAGAACAAAAAACTAAAACAAACAAAAAAGTCCAAAGGTGCTTCTCCTTTATAAAATTTTAGATTAAAAATCTGAAATTTTTACCTCATGCTTTTGGTGTGCTTGAGAGAATAGGTCTGAATCATATCTATTACTTTTTTTTTTGGGGGGGGGGGGGGGGCTTTTTTAGCCTTATCAGAAGCTTTATTTCTTTGACCCCATCAATATCAGAGCTTCTCTGCAGCTTAAACCCCTGCTTAGCAAAGTCAGAATCACTACAAATAACTCCAAGGATGCCAGAGAGGCGCGTGGGCAAAAGAGGCATCTTCCAATTTTATTTTATTTTTATTCTCCCGAGTAGAAGAGAAACCCATTCTGCTCATTCTGCCTGCAGGCTCCTTGGAATGGATGGAAAGAGCAAGAAACACGGCAGTTTGAAGAAGAGAGCAGAGGGCAGAGGCTGGCTGGAGCTTGGGGTGCTCCATGACCTCCAGCCCACTGCCTGGCTGCTCGTCCTCCAGCACCTGGGGGTCTGAGTGATGCAGCAATCTGGGCTTTTGCTGACCCCCAAAATGTTTCCTGCATGGGCTATGGAGTAGGTGACCCATTCCCAGCCCAGCTAAAAGGGATCAGGGGGGCAAGGGCAGCTGAAGTGGCTGTGGCACCAGGCTCCTGGAAGAGGCAGAACCATTGGGTGCACACGAAGGAGCTGCTGAGCTGCCTGCCAGCACCTGAAGGGTTCATTTCCTGCTCCATCCTTTTAATTCCAGCTTCTCTTTCACCCCTGTGAGCCACAGGGGAGTGAATACCTGAGGGTTTCTACCCAATTACTCCTCTCTTCGATGTTGCAGGAATCTGGGGAGCTGCTCCATACCTACCTGAGGTGGAGGGAACATTCAGCATCCAGGGAGATTTATGCCTGTGACCTTCTGGCTGTGAGGTGGCAGAGCAGCCCATGCTGTGCTACACCTCATATGCATATTCATGGCTCGTTTGTTCACAAAAGAAATGACTGGAGTAGAGATGGTTTGAAGGACATTGACCACACTGTTGAAATACACTCGAGTAGCTCTCAAATTAGAACTCAATCATTTTTCATAATAAATTGGTAACCACTGCAAATCCACGTGCACCAGTGTTGTTGCTGGAAATGCTATGTATTTTATTGGATTGGGAACATTTTGCAGCTATCAAGCTGTCAATTATTTTAGCACAACACAAGGTTTCTCATGATGATGGATGGTGATTCTAAATAATTTTTATAAAGTATTTCTACTTACAGTGGTGTCAGGAAACCTGCCTGCCTGTGAAATATTGTGATTTTTGAAGCACTCACCTGATAACACTCCTTAATTGTGTAACATTAATCTGTGTGTCAATCAAAAGCTTGCAGGCTAATATATGGAATTCTTTTCCTGAGGTTTTTGTAGAGGGGGGGAAAATTAAGATCATAGAAAACTGTTGGCAGCATATGAAGGAAGAAGCAATGCCAGACTTGTAACCAACCATGAAAATGCATGTCGTGAAGAATAAAGAAAAGATGAACCTTCTTCACTAATGAACTCCACTTTTATTCAGAAGGAAGATGTCTTCCAGCAACATGTTTTTTCTTTCTCCCTCTTTCTCCCCACTTTTAACACATTGAGAAAAAAAGCCCAGTTTTACATGTCTTGAGCAGATTCAAACATCTGTGAATGAATAAGGTGCTAGACATTAGATGCCTGCTCTTTAAGTTTCAAAGTCCTTTTCAGAGATTAGTAAAAGATACTGTTTCATGCCACAGAAATGAAAATTAAGTTATGTGAAGCAGCTTTAACCAAAAGCACAGAGTAAGTTGAAGTAGAGTATATGAGGTAGTACAAAAATGTCCCAAAATCCTACCTCAGACCTACAGGTGTTGTCCAGTTTTGCACACAGCCAGAAGGGCTGTGCAGGACAAGGAAAGCTCCAGGGACCAGAGCACAGCAAGTCCCCTGCTCCGGTGACATTCCCCTTCATCCCTGGCCAAGAAGAGCCACCCCAGAGGGGCTGTCCGTGACTGTCCCTGTGCTGGGTTATTGCTGGTACTGCACCCAGAACTTCTGTGAGCCTGTGCCAGCACAAAACCCTCCACCAGCAGGGAATAAATCCTGTCTCCAGTGCTGCTCAACCCCAGCTCCCTCCTGCTGCTGCTGCTCTTGGCTTTATGGCATCAAGAGGTTTGGGGCCACCGCCCCATTCACCTGGGGTGAAAAAAGGTCCAAAAATTGCAAAGGTGCACCCTCCATGATCCTACAAAGCCCAGCTGTTTGAAGCAGGGTGTGCTGGATCTGCAGAGTTCCAGTGTTAGCTCCCAGTTTCCATGGCAGTGTGACCCTGACAGCTCTGCCCCCAGCCTCTCCCCATCCAGCAGCACTGACCACTGGGAATTCCCAGGGCAGGACTGGGCTCTAGGCAGTCTGGCACTTATCCCTGGTTATACACCACACAGCCTTTTCCAGCCATTAAATTGATTTTATATGTGCAGCCCTGTTTCGGCAATTAAAGCAAAAAAAACCTTTATAGCTCTTTTGGTTTGAATTGGGCCGGTTTCAAACCCAGGTACTAAAATGGATAAAATTATCTTGAAAAGCAAAGGAATTACACTGTACTCTGAGCTCCTCTGCATCATGTTATGAAAGACACAAAGATAATATTTGTATAAATTAAAGCTATTGGAGACGTATGGTATTTCAGTTTCTGCTTCATTAAGTTGTCCTCCAGCCCTGAACATCCCCAGATCTATTCTGCAGCACTTTTCTATTTTAAATTTAATCTACCCTGCTGAAGAATGAAAGCTTAAAAGGATATTGCCTCTTTAAATTAAATGTGGAAAAAAATAACAGTGGTGGAATTCTTGCTGAAGTGAATGCAATCTATTATATAAGTTCTAGAATTCATAATATTTTTATCTGTCCTTTAGCCTCCCCTCTAGTTCAGCAGTATATTTCTTCAGTGTTTCACTAGCACTGCAATTACATTTTTTACATTGATTGTAAGAGCAGAAGAAGCCACTGTGACCATTTAATCTGATTTCATATGTATAACAGACCCTAGGACATGTCAGGATTAAATCCTAATTTGATTAAAACTACTTCTGGAAAAATATCCAGTCCTTTTCCTACAGATTCCAAGTAAAGGATTAGACCTTTGTTCAAATCACCTGTTATTTTATCTTTATCATGACAAAAAGTTCACTGTTTCGAGGCATGTATTTTATCTTCCTCTAATTTGTAGGTATTGAGTTGTTCTTCCATGAGATTTTTTTTTCTCTTTGTGGACTAGATGACAATCAGATCACCACTGAATCTTCTAATTTGTGGTGAAAATATCAGGACACTGACATTTTCCCTGTAATCCTCATAACTTTTCTCAGAGCCCCATCACCAACTCAAAAACATGCCACCCATGCCAGCCAGTAGGAGATGAAGCAACGATTTGAATCATGTCCTCATGGGGATTTTCCACCCCATTCCATCCTAAATTGGCATCTGCCTCCTTGCCACTTGCAGAATTTTCTCCCAGGGCTGGGCATCCAAAGCTCTGCTTTCAGTCACAGGCCCCAGCTCTGGCTGCCTGTGGGACAGAAGGGCAAGGATGAGGTTTCCTCCAGCACCCAGAGGTGCCAACAGCCATTCCCAGAGGTACCAACAGCCATTCCCAGAGATACAAACAGCCATTCCCAGAGGTACAGCCATTCCCAGAGATACCAACAGCCATTCCCAGAGGTGCCAACAGCCATTCCCAGAGGTACAGCCATTCCCAGAGGTACCAACAGCCATTCCCAGAGGTACAGCCATTCCCAGAGGTACCAACAGCCATTCCCAGAGGTACCAACAGCCATTCCCAGCTGTACAGCCATTCCCAGAGGTGCCAACAGCCATTCCCAGCTGTACAGCCATTCCCAGAGGTGCCAACAGCCATTCCCAGAGGTACCAACAGTCATTCCCAGAGATACAAACAGCCATTCCCAGAGGTACCAACAGCCATTCCCAGAGGTGCCTGGCACCATTGCTTCCCTGCTGCTCTCTGGCAAGGCTGTTCTGCTTTGCACAGAGGAACCTGATCTGGATGGAAGGAAAGGCTGCAAAGCTGCATCTATAGGTGAACGGGTAGGATGTCACCTATGCACTGAGTACATAAATCTGCTGCCACATCCGGTAGAGCTAATGGGAATGCTCTGAGAACACCTTAGCAGATTGAGCCTTAAGCCAGGAGAGGCAGAATAATACCTGATTTTCATGAATGTGAAGTAGATTTAAGCTTGAGAGAGGCAAAAAACCTGCTCCTGGCCATCCCAGGGGCAGAACCCCAGGGGCCTGCAGAGCTTACTGCTAGTGCTACTGGTGTCTCCAACCTGTGAGCTGGAGGGACAGCCTGCTGGGGCTGTTATGAATCTAAACAGAAGTTTTAATTTTCCTAGTTTCCATAATAGGTGTCCAGGTTCTTGGTTTGAAGGACAGGGGATGGGGAATATTGCAACACTGTCCTGCTGGTAGAAAAGAGTTCCTTTGCAGACAGGTAAGTTCCTAGAAATAGAATTTGGGGAATGTGGATGGAACAGACACCCAGAGAGGTGGTGGGATCTCCACCCCTGGAGGTTTCCAGGACTTGCTGAGGCAAAGCCATGGCTCACCCGATCTGGTGTTGGCTACAGTCCTGGAGAGACCTCCCACCAACACCTCTGTCATGTGGGAGCATGGAGGGACACACTCAGAGAGGGTTTTCCCTTGGAGTCATCAGCAGGTTCCCCAATGGAAAGCAGCTCCTCCTGCATTCAGGCTATGAGAGAGGGTTCTCATGGGTGTTCTCAGTGAGAGTGTCCTGGGAAAAGGCAAGTGCAGGCCATGAGGGGGAATCAAACTGTGTCACTGAGAACAGCAATTAAAGAAGCCAACTGAGATTTCAAGGAAAAAGCGTAATTCTATAGGGTATATTAGTTAATTAAAACAGAAGCATCATCTCCAGGCCCCTTTCATTCACAGAAAGCTTCTGTTTCTTGCTAAAGGCATGTTGAGCTGGCGACAGTAGCTCAAGACAACTGTGGTTGCTTTTGGAATGAAGTTGTTAGTTCAGAAGAGTAACACACCCCTTCCCTGGAGTCCCAAGTTCTTGGCTGCAGGAGATTCCAGCCCTGCTGTACTGCATGTTCAGGGTGGAGCAAGTGATTCAGGCAAAGGCAGATACTGGTTACAGCTTAATTGCTGCTGATTTATCTCTTCCCTGAGTTCAGCTATCCCCTGGCAGAAGCACCTAACCCCCCTTGGAGGCTGGGGTCAGCCTCCAGCCCCAGCAAAGCCCAATGTCCAAATTCCCACAGACTCAGTTCTTCCAGGAATGTGGTTGTGGTTTATGGACAACAGGGCCTTCATGCATTTCTTCTGCACCCCCTCGGGATCACAGCAGCAGGTTCACTCAGCACATCCATTCTCTGCTCAGCTCTGAGCCATCTCTGAGTGGGGCTCTTCTCCCACTGATAACGTTTGTGAAAGGGAATACATGATAGGAAGACGAGTAGATTTGGGGTCTCCTGCTGCTGGAGCAGCCGGGTAACAAAGCAAAACACCAGAAAAAGCTTTATGTTCAAAGCTGTTTTGGTTTGGTTTTAACTGGGGGAGGGTTTTTTCCTCCCACTTAATGAAAAAGGTCTTTTCCTTGCCATAACCAAGAAAGGAGGCTGCAGCACTTGGCAAACAAATTTCTATTAAGTGCATTTGCTGGAAATGTTTATACTTTGCTCTTGACAACTGTCTTGAATATACTGAGCATTGCACTATACCTTGCATAATTCTGACATGGGAGCAAAGTCCTTGTGGAGGAGGTGACAGTGTCATTCCCTGGGACTTTTTTTTCTTTTTATATCTTTTTATATCTGTCACTTGTTGTAATCAAAAGCAATATCTTGTTTTGGACAATATTTTCCTGTTCTTCAGGGATTCTCTTTCTCCTCCAGTTGAATTAAACAACAGGAGGAGAACATCTTTGTAGAGAGTGAAGAGGAGGCGGGGAACTCCATAAGAGCAGGGAAATCACCACTACCTTCCATGCAAGCTGGCAGATGTTTAATAAGGGGTTCTCTGCCTTCCTCCAAAACTCCCCTTCTGCAGCATGTTGCCTGGAAACGCTCTCTTCTTCCCCTTTCACATTTAATTACTGCAAATTGCTGAAAACTTTATCTAAACTCCTATCAGACAGACAAATCACCATTTGATTAAGGCAGACAAATGGTCCTAAGCAATTCCAAAAGCTGATCTCTGAATGCTTTGGGGTTTTGGAGAGCTTTTTTTCCCTTACTGTCAGGGCACCAGCATTTCCCAAGCTGAGTAACAGGAATCTGGGCTAATTCAGGAAGGGCCTTGCTCTCTGATTTTGTATATGACTAGAAGATAAGAAAGGATGTAGACAGAGATTAGCATAAGAGACTTGTTAAATGAATATGAATGGGTCCTCTGGCAGCTAAACAGATGGTGGCTGTTCACCGGCCCCTGTGAAATGGTGCCGGTGGTGGGGTTATCCCTGCAGATGGGTGTCCCCGTTACAGCCCGGCTCCCCGTCCGCCAGCCTCCGAGGAGAGGCGGTGGCACGCAGCCCATGCGGGGCAGGATTTCCTCTTTGTCCCCAGCCCGGGTGTTGGCAGGCTGGAGGTGGGGATGACACACGGCGTGGGGAGGGAGCCGGAGGGCAGCGCCCCGTCACCCCGGTGCCATGCTAATGCCGCGGTTGAATCAGAGCGTGTGGCACGGCTCCCTGGCACCGGGCTTGCAGCCACACAGGTGTGGCAGGGAGCAGAGCCTGCAGCCCTGTGCCCGGCTCCTGCACGCAGCAGGAGACCTGCGGGTGCCTCCCAGTGCAAAGATCCACCCCGCGGAGACTGCAGCACCTCTGACAGGAAGAGCAGACCAAGGCTTGAAGGTTTGAAACCCCCTCTCACAGGGGGGACTCGAATGAGATCAGTGTCAACAGGGGACCGAGCCCCAGAGTTTGATTCTGGTTGTCTCTTTTGGAGGAGTTTCATCAAAGGCCGTGAGATGCACACTCTGAGCATCATTTGCAGTCCCCCCCAGGACCTTCTCAGCTTGGGGAACAGGCTGCACCACGAGGCTGCCGGGAGTAATTCACTCTGTTGTGACTGCACTCTCCAATTTAGGGTGGCTGGACAAAGCAGAAAGACTAAATCACGACGATGACTTCTAGCAAGAATAGTCTCCCCCAGGCCAGGAATGCAGGCAAACCTGACTCTAGGGCTAGCAGCCCCACAGGGCTTGCTTTTATTATTTATTTTTATCCCTCTGACAAACGCCTGGCTGCTGATTCTACTGCTAGCCAGTTTTCACTGCCTCTGCAAAGTGCAACGAGCTACAGAAGCCCCAAAGAGTTAATTCAGACTGAAGACAACGAGCAAAGCAGCGCCCTAGAGCCAGGCTTTTCCCCCCTGCTTGTGAGAATCCCTGCTCCCATCCAGCTCTGCACACTTGCAGCTCTCCCAGTTAACAGGTTGTTTGTCTTTCAGTGGATCGGAGGGAGTCTGTGTAAACCTCCATGCAACTGACTTTAATTACCTGCCAAACCTGCACCAGGGCATAAGCCCACATATTGTATGTGACATTACCAGTAGAGCAAGTACTGGAATGCAGGGGCTAGAATAATTTGACAGCTAACATAAAGCACCATGATTTATATTTTGGTTATATTGAGATTTTTTTCCCCCTCTTTGAGCACTCATATAAATATTTACTTGGATCCTAGGACCTTGCTTAACCCTCACAGTGCCATGTTTCATCTTCTTCCTTTTTTCTTTTTTTTTTTCTGGTATTTTTGTTTTTCAGCAGCTACTCCAAAAATGCCTTTCATTTTAAAACATTGAAGATTTGAACCAAAAATAACTTCACCTTTAAACTGTTTCTTCTGTAAACAATGTGTTTCACTAATCTTTATATATTTACTGTAGACTTCAATTGAAAACAGATTTTGGAGAAGGGTTTCTTTTAAATGATACATGACTTTATAGTAGGAACATTGGGTTTAGATTCTGAAGCAGACATCAGCTGATGCCTCTGCTTTGTTTTAAATTTTACCCAGGCTATTTCATTAATTATTGAGCTGAGTAACATGACTATATGGTCTGTTTATTTCTGTAAATTTAAACTTCTCTGCTATTTAAGGATTTTTTTTCTTTTGTGTCACCCCATGGTTTCAGTCTCCATGCAGCAGGACAGAAATCACTGCATAAGAGAGTTCTGGTAACACTGCAAATCAGAAAGTCATAGATTTTATTATTACTGTTGTTATCATGATTCCTGTCTGTCTATCTGACTTGAGCATGAGTCACTTATTACATAGCCCCAGAGGCTCTCAGGTATTTGCTTAATACCCTGCTCTTTTGGGTGCCTTGAGAGAAGTGAGGATCTGGAAATGCCCTTTCAAAATATTTCCAGCCAACAATCCCCCTTGCTGCCCCTTCCAGCCCCCTGTGGAGTGGGTTAGCCTGTCACTGCACAAACCCAGTGCTGGCCCTGATGATTTGTGCTCTTCAGCCCCTGAGATCCACACACGCTCACAGATTGGTGCAGCGCTACCACTGCAATACCCAGAATAAAACACTTGATCCAGGGGTCAAGGCTGACATAAAAATAAGGATGGCCTGTGTCAGGAGGAGTTTAGCAGTCCTCTCTTTTTGGTGTCTTGAATGCACTCAGTTTATCAGCCTCAGCCACTGTGCAGGCTGGAGCTGACATTACCACTGCAGTTGCACTAACACGACATGTGGAGCTGGATGTAATTGGACAATGAGCCAGAGGGGGACCAGACTGAGGAGAAATGTAAAAGCTTTCCTTCAGGATGGCATGAACAGAGATTTCAGACTCAAAACCTTTTCTTTCCTGTAATTGTTGGCTGTGTTAAATAGGGGGAAAATGCAGATCTGGAAGCTGTGAGGGCCTATGTTAGCTCAGAGTCGTGTTTATAATTATATGTTCCTTTTCTCATGTTTGCAGAAGCTTTAGGGAATAAGTGCACCACAGCACAGGAGCAAGGAAGAGGCAGTTAGCTGAAGAGCAAGGGGCAGGTTCATTGTCCTCTGTAATTTCTTTTGTGAATGGGCTCCCTGAACCAGCAGGAAAGTTTCAGCTCCATTCCATAGGAAATAAAAGAGGATCCACAGACACACAGTATTGGAAGGGCTTGTGCTGCTTTCCCACCTTGCTATTTATTCCCTGGTGAGCAGTGATCCTGCCCTGTGCTCCAGCTGTGTGATGGGAGGACAGGTAGCACGGCCCAGAGGAGCTTGTCAGGCTGAGCCCTGCTCTCAGTCTGCAGCTCACCTTGGCCAGGTCACCACAACCCTGTGAAAGGTCAGTGGCTTCCTTTAATAAACTACCTGAATTTCTACTGGAGAAGGAGTAAGTACTGTTTATTTTTATTAATGCAGATTTCAGGTGCTTGGCACCGATTTCTTGCCATGCTTGCTTCAGAAAAAAAAATCGTGTTGACCACAGTGCCCTTGTCACCGTGTGTTTAATATCCTTTATAAAGCCAGGAGCACCTTTCTGAAAACAAATGAAGGCTCATTAGTGGGAAGTCGAGGCTAAAGCAGAATCAGATCTTTACATTTTATCGAAGGGAGGTTGCAGGCTTCGATAGACAAATACAGGCACAAGCACTGACTGTATATCTGCAATCCGTGTCTGTTATTGCAATGCTGGATGAAAACATCCCAGTTTAGAAATAATCCCAGCTCTGTATTTGTGTGGACATGTCCTAGTATCTCCTAGCTTTGCAGTAAAAGCCAGAGTCTGCAGAGAGGGCACAGTTAAAATGGTGTAGCAGAGCAGCACGGTGACATTGGCAGTGGAGTTTTCTCTGGTATAAACCTTCACCCACTGTCTCCAACAACAAGGAAAAAGGCAGAAGAAATAAGTTTGAGACGTTTCTTTAAAGAAAGCACTAAACTTGGTAAAAGGACACAGCTTTGCTACCTTGCTCTCTGCCCCTCATGCCTCAGGATATCATAAATTTTTGATACCAATAAAACAGAATTTTTGATGAGCTGCTATTTTGCATTAAAGCAACTTTACATGCAAAGATTGCATAATAGGAAGTAAAATTGAATTTTGCCTCAGAACAAGTTCTTATTATTAATTTAAGTGGGTTTTTTTATATTTTAGCAGCAGCTTATCATTCTATATATTTAATTTCTTTCAAGTGAGAACACTTAGCATTGGTTTCCTTGTCTAAACAAATCTTTTAAGAGAACACATGTATAAAGTGGAAATGCAGTGTTTCAAATCTGTGCCTTAAGACAAACAGTGAAACTTTAAAATGGGAATTAAAAAAACAGTGGAGGACAACTATCTCCAAAACCTACCAGCAGGCTCCTTGGGACAGAAAACGTGTCACTTTCTCTATGTGGAATATTTTTTCCCCTCTTCACAGCAGTGTTTATTCTAACCATACTGTGGCAAAACTGTAAATACAATAAGCCCCCATAGCCCCCATTGGAGCAATTCTGTTCAAGGCAAAGGATTTGCAGTACCTTAGGTCTCGAGTACAGCACAGTCCATTTCCTAACACTTCCACACACTGTGATGCACAGGACCAGATCACAAATATAAATTGGCTCTTCTCTGTCCTGGATGCCTTAGCAGGAAAACGTTTTGCAGCACTTCATGATGCACTCAGAATTTACTACTGAAAGCAACCGTTTAAAAATCAAGAAAAGGCAGAGCTTGTAAGGTTTCTTTAACTCCCCTCTTCTTGTTCTTCTTCTCACATGAAACAGAAGTCCAGTGTGGGATCCTATCAGACCACTGCATGCAACATTACTGAACACACCGCGCAGGATTATGCAATAAGCTATTTACAGTGTGTGTGTGTTTGTGTACCCACATAACTTCAGATTTAATGCAACCCTAACGGGGTGAAACAACATGATTTAACAGGGAGAAAAAGAGAGAGAGAAAGAGAGAGAGAGAGAGAGAGAGAAAGAAAAGAAAGAAAAGAAAGAAAAGAAAGAAAAGAAAGAAAAGAAAGAAAAGAAAGAAAAGAAAGAAAAGAAA
>VZUI01049850.1:0-70205 GCA_013401135.1 Cettia cetti
GGATCCAGGGGCAGCCACAGCTGCTCTGGGAATTCCATCCCAGCCCCTCCCCACCCTCCCAGGGAACAATTCCTTCCCAATATCCCACATATCTGCCTCTTCTCAGGCAAAAATACACCTGTTATCAAACCATTTGATGTAATCAATAAAACACAAGGGAAGGCAGACAAGTCTGGCTGTTCTGGTTTATATTTCAATTACTCTGAGTTGTTTTCCTGAGTCTGGCGCTCAGTGCACGCGATAACTACGAATTGTTCCTAAGAAAAAGATGAAAGGAGTAAAAATTCCTACAAACAGTTAAAATATTAAACATCTGTTTGTATCTTCTGAGCTCTTTCATGTGCTGTGCGGTGGCAGCTGTGAGTTCAAGGGGAATTGGGAAGAGCCAGGGTTTTGTGAGTGGCTACCAAGAATTTACTGCAGGGAAAAAAATGCTAATTAGGTTTTTTGTTTAATTTTTTAGTGGAGTGAAAATTAAACCCAAACAACTCCAGCATGGCTGTGGAGGAGGATGGGAAAGTGCTCAACAGAAGATGGGGATAAAGGGATTAGAGGAACCAAAAGGCTTCTATAAAATGGGTGAAGGAGCTTATAAATCTCTAATTTTGGTCTCCGTTTCCCCAGTTTATGAACATTTCATGCCTCTGTCTTATTTTAAATCAGTTTAAAAGTTTAATTTGTGCTGAGTTTCAGCTCGGGTGCCACAAAAAACGGTGAAACCAAAGCCACTTCCTCATGGGTGATTCTCTTCTAGCACTCTTTGCATCACCTTTAACCACATTAATTTTTTTCATTTGGGTTTTTTGGTGTTTCTTTTTTTTAGGGGGCAGCTCTTAAATACTTGCCAGCAATTGTCAATGATGTGAAATTAGTGTTTGATCCAAAGGAACTCAGGTGAGTAGAGTTAATTAAGTGTGGAGTGTTGATTTTACATAAATCTTTATTTATAAATCCATATATAAAATAGACACACAAATATATAATATTTGTATACACATATATAATATATATAAAAACATACACTATTTATATTTTCATCTGTTACTACTCTCTATATGCTATATAAAGATACAAAAAAGTTCTGTATTATTATATATAGAAAAGATATAAAAATATAGAAATATCTACTTTGACAGTGAAATATGGATCACTTGAGAAGTTTTATCACTTTGCTTTTATTACATATTTTTTTGTCCCTTGCAGGTATTTTTAAGGGTTAACCAAAAGGTCTGTTTTTTAAAAATAATGTCTAACAAATGCCTGACAAGCTTTGCAGTACAAGTGATTAGCACAAATTATTAATCAGGCAACTGCCAGCAAAACTCTTCAGCTGGACCATGGTGCTTCGCTCTTTCAAGTATAAATTTCATGTAAATAATAAAATAATAAATAATTCAGTGAACCCTGTTGCTGGATCGATGCCTCAGTGGACAATTAAATTAAAAGGACAGTAAGAGGATGTTTAAGAGAAAAAAAAGCAATAGAAAAACCAAATAAAACCTGGTATTTTAGGAGAACTTTTAGCTTAAAGAGAAAAATATGATTTTCTTTTTCACGGTGCTGTTACAAAGTGAAAAAAACCTCACATTTTAAATCAGATTTTACTGCACAAACCCTGCTAACTTTTGTCTGGTTTTGTTTCTATGGTCTTGATATGTCAGATGGAGGAAAAGAGATAAAATAGGGGTAAAAGAATTAAATATAATTTTAGTCTAATGTTCCAGTGGCCTGAGGAATCTGGCATTTACCCTCTGCATGCCTGGACTGTGAAGTGTTTTACATCTACACTTCCTGGGTTTAGGAAGTGCAGATCTGTAGAGTTTCTGGACTAAATAATGATTTTGGTATGTGACAACAAAATTCCTGGAAAAGAGAAAGGAAAATGCAGGACTTGGAGTGTTTTACCCCAAATATTCCATTTTTTTCTTTGGTGTTACCAATACAAATTGCAGTATTTAAAGGTTGACTTTTAATTAGAAGTGAAGTCTCAATAGGAAAAGCAAAGAACCCAAGATTTTGAGAAGGGATGCCAAATTATTGAGAAGTCTTGTCAATATTAGGTGGGAGCCCAGCTGCTGAGTGTGAAGGTACCTTATCTTAAAATGAACATCTCTGGGTAATTTTTTTAATGATTAATTTTTCTGTTGGTAGGTTACAATGTTAATTATCACCTTATTTTTGGCATCCATCATCACAAACATCCTGATTAATGTGAAGCACAGGCAAGGAAAACTTGAAACCCAAAACCTTAAATCAAACACGGACAAAGAGTCTAAAATTGAGATACAAGGAAGGGGACAAAAGAAATGACATTAAAAAATAGAGAAATTTGTTGGAAACTATTCATGACTGTGATTTATTGTTTTTTAATGTCTCAAAAAAATTGAGTTTGCTCGTCCAAAAGCATGAACCTGTGTGTCCAGGCTCTTTATTCCTGGATGGTTTATTTTTCCATGGCTGGGGGGGAGTTTAATGGATTATAAATTTAATTTTGGATTTCAGTTTAATGGGTTTTTGCTTTCCCTGTGTGCTGCAGCAAGCTCTTCACCGAGTTCATCCTGAACGTGCCCGTGAGCCGCCTGACCATCCAGAAGCTCTACTGCCTCATCGAGATCGTGCACAGCGACCTCTTCACCCAGCACGGTGAGCAGGCACGGCCCTGGGGCCTGAAATTCCTGAAATTCCTGCAATTCCTGCAATTCCCTCTGCCTCCTCCCTCCTGCCAGCCCTGTGGGGCCTGGGACACCTTCAGGGTGTCCATTGGAAGGGTTTAAAATCAAAGCTCAGGAGTGGTTTGGGGTGGGAAGGGACCTTAAAGCCCATCCAGTGCTTGCTTGGTGGGCACCTTCCACTATCCCCATCCAGCCTGGCCTTGGGCATGAGGAAAATCCTCATTTGACACTGCAGGTTACAAATGGTAAAGAAGTGAAAGTGCAAAATGACAAAAAACCCCTGTAATCTGTTATTTTAAAAGGGCACGAAGCAGCCATGTGATTGTTGTACCTTCGTGTTGGGGTTTATCAAAAATGATTTAATTCAGCTTTTGTGCTCAGTGCAGTCATGTGGGGGAAATGGAGATTTTTGATGTCCTCTCTGCCTTGAAGCTGCTCCCAGCCTGCAGGAAAGCAGCACAGAAACCTTTCAGAGGCTGCTGTTCATCCATGCCTTATTATTTGCTGCTTTCCCATTAATGGGCCAGTGAAAGATAAGTTCAGGCACTTGTCCTATAGAATTCCTCCTTTGAGGTGAAACACTTGATTCTTTTTCAGGCTGGCTGCAGGTTAAACTGAGCCAAACAAAGTGTTTGTGTGCTGTCAGGGAGGGTAATGAGGGAGGAAATAGGCACTGGTTCAGTGGGAAAGGAGGTTTGGAAGGATTTTGCTCTCAGATCACAAAGATGAGATGGCTGAGTGCTGATAAAACAAATTTTGCTGGTTCCAGTCGAAAAAATCTTGGTGGATTGGCATTGTGGTGATTTTCTGCCACTCCTAAAATCTCTTGAGGAACAGTTTATGATCTGTGTCACCATGTGTAGAACTTCGGTAGGAACAGCAAGTCCAGACTTTACCTTCACTTCTGAAATGATTTGAAATTATTCAGTCCTTAAGTGCTGGATTTTCAAGAACTAAAAGGAGGAATCCAGGTGGAGTTGCTGGTGTTGGGGCCTGGGTAAAATGGTGTTCCCAAGAATAATTTAATGTTTCCTGGGAAGAGCTGTGTATCAGTGTTACTCATTTGCTTCTTTCATTCTCATCTCACTGTCTGTGTAATCATTTCCCCTCTCCTGGCTGCCCTCAGGTTGCCAGGACTTTGGGGCAGAGGTCAGTAGCATCAGGGATCATCCTTTACTTTCCTGGGGAGGAAGAAATGGAGATAACTCAGATAAAAGAAGTTGTTGAGTGTAAAACACGTTCCTGGAAAAGGCCAGAGGGGCACGTGGTGCATTTACCATATTAATCTTTGCCTCCCTTTATTGAAGCAGCATCATTTTCAGAGGGGGAGGTAGGAATTGTTTGTGTCTGGTTTGTTTTCTAAACCTGAGTCCCAAACTCAGCCCTTCAGGCTGCAGGGAATGGTGTAGTCCAACATTATTGAGCTGCTGAGACATTGAAAAGGATCAGTTTTAATGGGAGGGTGATTAATCAGGGCCCAGGCCAGGTTTGCTGACAGAACAGTGCTGCTTAATGGCTCTGAGATCTTATCAGGAGGCTCCTAAGCAGGTTTTGCTGTCACTGCCTGTTAGGAATGTCCTAAATCCACAGCCTTTGGTCTGGCTGGGATGAGGATTCCAGGCAGGAGCACTGACCCAAAGCACTCTGGGGTTCCCATGGGTGTCTGGGGGTTTTTATTCAGTGGACAAAGTGTGGCCTTAAAATCTTCTCTTGCTGTTGGTATCACAGACTCCCAGGTTTGGTTTGGGTTGGGAGAGACCTTAAATCCCATCCAGTGGAATGGCAGGAAAACCTTCCACTGTCCCAGGTGCTCCAAGCTGGCCTTGGGCACTGCCAGGGATCCAGGGATCCACAGCTGCTCTGGGAATTCCAGCCCAGCTCCTCCCCACCTTCCCAGGGAACAATTTCTTCCCAAAATCCCATCCAACCCTGCCCTCTGGCAGTGGGAGCCATTCCCTGTGTCCTGTCCCTCCATCCCTTTTCCCCAGTCCCTCTCCAACTCTCCTGGAGCCCCTTCAGGCCCTGCCAGGGGCTCTGAGCTCTCCCTGGAGCTTCTCCTCTCCAGGTGAGCACCCCCAGCTCTCCCAGCTTTTCCTCACAGGAGAGGGGCTCCATCCCTCTGATCTCTTCACTGTAATTCTACATCATGATCATTCTCTGAAATTTGTGTCTGAAGCCTCAGTTGTGCTGGGAACCTTTCAGAAATGTTCAAATTCACTTGTAAATAAATCAAACCCCAATCCACAGCGTTTTTAAGGTTTAGATTTTCCTGTCCCTTGCTCTGTGGGTTGGAGTTCATTAAAAAAATCTTGCCTGCCCTTCATGCATCTCTCTGATTCAGGAATTTTAAACTGATAGGGAATACTTTCATAAAAGCTGTCAACTGATCCTGGATCCTGTTGCACAAATGAGATTTTCCTTTCTAAAAGCAGTCTGCACTACAGCATTGTAGACTTAGGGAAGGCTGACAAATGCACAGAAAATTTCATCAGCCTGTTTCTGGTGGAGAAAAAGACTCCAATTCTGTGCTTTGAGAGGTCAAGGAAGATTTATTTATGTCTCCAGAGGAATTAAAATTCAAAATACATGAATTTGTGAAGCTTGAAGGATGTGGGGGTGAGAGGGGTGGGTGTGTGAAGCAGTTTGCTGAAGCATTTTGCTTTAATGATGTCGTTGAGTGATGGATGATTCAGTGGGAAATCTGGACAATTTGGGACCTTGGATCAGAATGGAGTCTGGTGGTAGGGTTTGTGTATCTTTAAAAAAAAAAAAGATGTTAAATATAGCTTTGAAATTTATTTTATTCATCCTTATAAACACAAATATGAATCTGTCGTAATTATATGAATAAATAATGTTTCCATATAGAAGTATATGCATGTATGAATAAATAACATTAAACCCTACCACCATATAATAACATAATACACATAATCTTACATATAATTTTCACTGCACTACTTAAAAATTAAACAAAAAAGACATAAAGATAAATTTTCCCTGAGTGTGGAGCAGTTTAATAATAATGTAGTGGATATTTTCAGTGCTCATGGTTGGGAGTTAAATGAAGTGTCCTATCCTTGCAAAGGTCAAGGTTTTGGGTTGTGTAAACAGTGATTTGTCTGATTTGTTTTGTCCTATGGAGTTGTTTGGATTCGCTGTTGCTTTGTTTTCCAAATGACTTCCAGCTGATTGCCAAGTGAGCTGTGGAGCTGCTGTAGTTTGAAAGAGAAAATCCAGGGATTTTTCCATGAGGAATTTGAGTCTATTGAATGCTAGTAGTCAACACCCAGCATTTATAAGAGTTCTTATTGTTCAGTTATGACTCAACTCACAAGCTGTGTAGTGGAAACAGTTACTGAGCACAGGTTAATTTTTTTTTTTTTGCTCCATGAGCTAAATGAACTATAAAATAAATGGATTTATCAGTGTCCCCCCCAAAAAAATGTTTTTATGACACAAATTTATGGTGTGTATTCACCTGTGTGTATTGAAGGCTTTCCTGGGTGCTGCTGATTGGTAATTCCTGCTGATATCCTTTGGTGCAGATGAATATTTGATTTTAAATCACCACAGGCTGGACTTTGCTCTAGAACAGATGTGCGGTTATCATTGTCTGTGATCGTTGTGCAGCAGATCCTGAGCTGGCTTGGGAGCAGGAACTGATGTCCTGGGCCATGAATGGTCCCCAGTAATCAGGGCTGGGAGCTGTTTGTGGCAGGCAGGGTGAGGAGGTCTCACCTTTCCTCCTCTCTGCTCCTGGGTAATCAATGCAGAGTCCATCAGCTTATTGTTTCCCAAAGCATTCATAGCAAAGATGCACTGGGAATCTCATCTTCATGTAGGGGATGTCACCACAGCACTGGGCTGGTGGAAACATCACAGAGCCATGGAATGGCTTGGGTTGGATCTTAAATCCCATCCCATTTCACCCCTGCCATGGTGACGCCTCCCACTGCCCCAGGCTGCTCCAGCCCCAGTGTCCAGCCTGGCCTGGGGCACTGCCAGGGATCCAGGGGCAGCCACAGCTGCTCTGGGCACCCTGTGCCAGGGCCTGCCCACCCTGCCAGGGAACAATTCCTGCCCAAAATCCCATCCTGCCCTGCCCTCTGGCACTGGGAAGCCATTCCCTGTGTCCTTCACTCAATATTCTCTGCTTCCAGGGAGTTGTGCAGAGCCAGAGGGTTTCCCCTGAGCTTCCTTTTCACCTGGCTGAACCCCCCCAGCTCCCTCAGCTGCTCCTCATCACTCTTGGGATGATTTTGTGGAGTTCCCAGACCATTTAGTGTCCCCCCATGTTCATCAGCAGCCCCAGGTGAGAGCTGAGGAGCCCTGGTAGCTCCACCCAAGGGAACAGAGTGCTCTGTGCTGTTTGTGTAATTCCAGAGCAAGAACTGTGACAAATCAATTTGTGTTCCCTTTCTCAGAAATCCAGCTTGACTGCCTCCCCCATTGCTCAGAGTCAGTGGAACTCAGAGGTGACTCAGATATTAAAGTGATCTTTGCCCCCTCCCTGCCAGTGGGGCTTAGCAGGGCTGCGGAACATTCTCAACCTTCTAATTAGGGGCCTTTTAAGTTATTAAAGACTGATTCACCTCGCAGGCTTTGCGAAGACATGTTCTGTGCCTTTCCTGGAGTGCTCAGCAGCTGGGCTTTGGGGTTCTTCCCCTCCCCTGCACTTGGGGACAGTTTACGTGACACAACTCCTCTGACCTGGGGGGCTTTGCTTAATCTGCTCTTTCCATGTTAGTCCAAAATTCAGGGAGCAACATATCCTGAAGTTTCCCAGATGCAAAGGCACAAGGCTGTGATCACAGAGCATCTCTGGGGCAGATCTGCAGAGCCAAGCTGCTCGCTGGGCTGACATTTATATGCATAATTATTAATTAATTTTGACCTGGTGATCTCCTCCATGTAGGAACAGTCTGAATACTTGAGCAAGGAAGGGGATTTTTGTTTTTTTAACAGGAGCAAATGTTCAAAGGTTGGAGCAGTTCAGAGGCAGAAGTTTGTGAGGTGAGGTGAGGTTTTGGTTGAAAAGCTGGAAGTTAATTTATTTTTCCTGATTTTTTTTTTTTTTTTGTGTGTGTGTGTCTTATGTAAGCACTGAAGCACATCAGCCTGAAGGCCCTGAAAGCTGTGTTTGTAACCTCGTGTTTTGTGTGCAGACTGCAGGGAAATCTTGCTGCCAACAATGACAGACCAGCTCAAGTATCACTTGGAGAGACAAGAAGATTTGGAGGCTTGCTGCCAGTTGCTGAGTAACATCCTGGAAGTGCTCTACAAGAAAGACGTGGTGAGTGCGAGGTGGCTCTGTGATGAGTAACACTTCACAGAAGTTGTTCTAGTGAAGTGAATTAAGCAGGTAACTCCTGAAGCTTTAGGTTTTATTTATTTTTCTTTTATATAACCTCCTAACCAGCCTTTTCTAACTCTGAGTTTTCCAGTGATGAGGATGTGTTGTGTGGCATCTCACACGCCGCATCCAGCCCTGCACTTGTTGTTTCTGAGGCACTTCCAGTACAGCTTTTCTGCTTAGATAGTGAATAAATAAATATCCTTAGGAGTTAAACCTCCTCATTTACCGTGCCTGGCCCTTTCCAGGTGGAAAATGTTTTGTTCTGCTGGTTTTTCTCCCATGGGCATTTTGGGAAATGTGCATTTGAGTTGTATTGTTGCTGATGTGGTTCCCAGACATGCAGCATGTATAATATCACTTTTTTATTGCATAATAGTCTCTTTTTTGCTTTCTCTTGACCTCAACAAACATACAAATATTGGTGCTTTGCCAGAGAGCTGCAGTGATTTGATGCTCTCCTAAAATTTGGGCTTCTGCTGCTGCCTGAACCTTCAGTGCTGTGTAGAATCATACACTAATTCAGCTGGAAAGGACCTCAGGGGTCAGCTGCTCACATCCTCTCTGGCATCTTATTTAATCGTGGTTTTTTGTGTTTTGCTCTGATTTTGTTTGGATTTGGGAGTAGCTCTGTGTGGCTGCTTCAGAGAGGGGGTTGTTTTACAGGAGGAATTTGGTTCTGGCAGCTTGGCTCCTCATGTCACTCTTTGTTGGCTGCTTTTCTCTCCCTGGTAGGAACTCACCTGCAGCTCCACCCTCTCCCAGGCTGATCCTGGCAGCAGGACCAGTTCCTGCCTGAGTTTGTGCTGGTGATGGATTGTCCTTCCAATATGCAAATCTATTCTTCATCCATGAAGTAAAAGATGGGAGCAAAGCTCATCTGTTTCTTTCTCCTTCTTGTGTTTTTGGCTTCATTTTTTGCCCATCATTTTCTGTGAAATTTCTGGAATTGTCCTGAAAAGCTGCTTGGAATAAATATTTCATTTTAACTCTTTTAAAAGTAGTGGTAGATTGCTTCTAATACTGACTGAAATTGGCAGTTCCTTAATGAAAGTTTTGCTTTGCTTTTCTCTTCCTTTTAATTGAGCTGTTGCAGAACAGCCCCTCCCCTCTCCCCAGTCTGGTGATGCCTGTGGGGTTTGTTGTTGGAAAAATGATTTGGGGGAAGAAAATTATTGGGTAACTATATGCCATAGGCTGCTTTTCCAGGTCTTGGCTTTTCATTGACATTGCAACAGCACATTTTAATTTATCAGTAATGTGTATCACCAAAATAACACTTTGTAAAGCAGGACACTCCTTTTGATCAACAGCAAGTGATGTTTTATTGAATTTTCAGCAGACAGGTGGGTTGAAAGGCAGCACAAATGTTGTGTTGGTGTCTGTTGTTTGTAGTTATCACTGATTTATTCCTTGTCCTCAGGGCCCCACACAACGCCACGTCCAGATCATCATGGAGAACCTGCTGAGGACAGTGAACAGAACTGTGATTTCCATGGGACGGGACTCAGAGCTCATTGTGAGTAACTCAAACACCTCTGTCACATCTTCCTGGACCTGCCTGTAATAGGATTGCAATCCCAGGTGACCCAAAACAATCAAAACCTCCTCTCTCTCTCTCTGTGTGCTCAGGAAGCTGGAAAGCACTGCCTGGTAATTTTGCTGGGGTTGACACAGGGAAAGAGCAAAAACAAAACAAAAAAAGCTTGAAAAATATCTGTGAGCAGGTGATTAGCCAGTATTGATGTCTGTGTGCACCAAAATGATGTAGTATTGGTAATTAGCCAGCTGAGAAGTGTGGAAATGAGACTTGGCTGTTGTTACTGCATTTCAAACATTAACTTGTCTTTTAGACTTAAATTGAGATAACCAAGGTAAGTGTTGAGTGAAGAACAGAGCCCAAAATTATGTTTAGAGGAAGGACTGATGCAAGTGACCCTATTGACTTAACACTGATTTTAAAGCCTTACATTTGAATTTTTCCACTGTTAATTAATTAATATTGGACTAAATAATGAAAAAAAATAGTGAGTCCTGTTGCTATCTGAGATGGGGATAGATCTGGTTGTGGCTTTGGGAGTGTCTGTGTGTGTTGTGTCTGAGCTGTCTGCACCTGGCAGCTGATCTCTCCAGGGGATGCTCAGAGTGGGCCAGCTTTGTGCTGTGTCTGAGCACTTGTCCCTCAGTTCTGCAGCAGTTTGGGTCAGTTTGGCTCCATGCATTGATTTCTTACCACGGGGTTAATTGTTAGGCAGATAAGAGGAGTCCATCAGCAACTTTTGATTTCCTCTTTCCTTCCCAATTTAAATTCTCCCTGTAGTTGCACACAGTGATATTTGACTTTTACAGGGCTCTGTGTCCTCAGCACATCTTCCTTCCCTCCTGCTGCCCATTTCCTCGGCATTTGGGGGTGCTCGTGTTGGCAAATCTGCTGCAATTTCATTTTGTCTTTGGTGCATCATCCACTGGCTTGGTTTTGGTCTTCCACTTGTATCACTTCAGGTTTTGTTGTGAGGAAGGGACAGTGAATCTCCAGATCCATTGTTGGAACAAGAAATCCCAGAATCCCAGGATGGTTTGGGTTGGAAGGACCTTGAGGCTCATTTTTTTCCAGCCCTGCCATGGGCAGGGACACCTTGCACTGTCCCAGGCTGCTCCAAGCCCTGTCCAGCCTGGCTTTGGACACTTCCAGGGGTGGGAATCCACAACCTCTGTGGGGAAATGGTTCCAAGCAGATCATTCCTCCAGAATATTCCAGTGCTGGGCTGCAGGAACAGTGCAAGGAAGACAAAAGACTTGTGTGTTATTTTAACTTCCTCACTTGCAGGCTGAATGTGAGTTAATTATTGTTTTGATGAACGTGATTCAGGTGATATTTAAAAATGTTAATTATGCCTTTTGCAGTTAGCAGAGTAGATTTGAAAACTTGTGTGTGTGTTTGAACTCAGAACAGAGGTATTAAAGATCTGCATTGTGCTGGTGAGCACAGCCTGGAATCCCTCCCTTGCACAGCCTCTATAATCAGCTAATGAACACTGAGATTTCAGGGTATTTTTAATGAGTACTGACTCCTACCTTACAATGCAGCCTTTGCTGAAGAGATTCCCCTGTTAAATAACCAGCCACAACTCAGTTTTGTGGTGTCAGCAAAGGAGGAGGAGTAAAATGAATAATAATAATAATTGGGAAGCACAGCCTGACCTCTCTTGGACCAGATTTGGGTTGAAACAATGCAATGACTCTTTTTTTTTTAGTTTTACCTGTAGTAGAGAATTAACCATACAGGGTGACTGGAAGAAAGGAATTTGAAATATCTGACAGAGTTCAAGAAATTTAAATAATTTCTTTAAAAGAAATAAAATATAGTACATGACCAGTTTTTTATTCTATAAATATAACTGTGTTGGTGTCCTAAAGCTGGCATGTTTTCTCCTTGGTAAAATACTTAGTGACACCATCTCCATCCAAAACCTGATGTTGCATAATGCAGTTTATGAGCAGTGGAGCAATGTCAGGGATTTAAGTGCTCAAGTGAGAAGTTTTAATTACAGGATGAGCCTTTTCTACAGCATTGAACTGGAAGGATTCTCCAATAGTCCCCTTTGGCTTTGCACATTTGGGTTTCATTTTTTGCCTTCTTAAATGTGAATTCCTTAATAAAATCAAAAGCAACTTTTGTCCTGTACCTTCCAAAGAGAATTACCTTGAAATAAGACACCACTTGCAAGGAGAAGAACCAGATATTAAGTAAAATGAAGTATAAATGAGAAGTTTTAAATCTGATTTGACAATTTTGGTAGCAAAAGAAGTTTTAATCCTCATGGGTAAGTCTCACTGGTGGTTTTTACTTGATCCATTTGCTGAGTAGAAGATTCTCTTATTATTATTATTGGTATTTATTTTATATAATGATTCTATTATTAGTACAGACTCAGCCTGAGGGTGCTGAGCTGTGTCCTGCTGCTCCAAACTGCCTGGTTTAGGTTCATTTTGCTCCTGCCTTGAGCTGCTGCTCCTGGCACAGTGAGAAGTCACCTGGAAAATGAACCACAAAACCTTTCTTACTGAAGAACATACTGCCTGAAGAAAAAGTAAATGGAGCAAACTTCCTTGAGCCTTTGGAAGGGTGGTTTTAAACAATCTCTTGCCTTTCCTGATGCCTTTTGGACAACATTGAATCAGAATCACAGAATTTTCCAGTTTGGTTCCACGTGAGGCAACATCTCGGCCTCCTCCAGTAAATCAGGACAGAGCAGCTCCAAAATGATCCATGGCTGCTCCTTCTCCTCGTGGCAGCAGCTTGGGATGTGCCTCATTTCCAAAGCCAAGGAAAGCAAGCTCTTTAATTTCTGAAAGGAAATCTCCTGGCCTGGGGGAAGATTGGGGTTGGAATGAGATGGTCTTGAAGGTCCCTTCCAACCCAAACCATTCCACCTTCCTATGGTTTTCACTTCCAAGAGTGTGTCCTGAAGGAGAGTGGCTCTGGAAAACATCTGGAGGTGTGTGTGGGACAAAGTCAGTGCTGTGACCAGGGAAAATGGATTATTTTGGATATTGGGGTGTGTGAGGAGAAAGCACTGGGCAGGACTTTGTGGTGTTGCTGATGAAAGGAATCTTCTCCACTTTGCTGCTTTCCCCTCTGTGCTTCAGGATGAGGACGAGGTGAAACCAGAACAGAAATGATGCAGGAGCCATCAGAAGGAGAAAAAGGGGTTTGTGGAATCTGTCTGAGGTTTCTGGAAGGAGATGGAGAAGGGGTGCAGGTGACACCTGCCACAAGGAGAGTGACAAGGGTCATCCAGGGCAGAGTGGCACTGATGGGGGAGCCCTGGATAATCAATCAATCAATCAATCAATTAGTCAATCACTGTGGTGGATTGTCCATCTCTCTCTTCCAGGCTGGAGGCCTCTTCAGAAGGCTGTAAAATACAAGTGCAAGCCTGAAATAATACTGATGGTGACAAATAATACTGATGGTGACAAGCCTGAAATAATACTGATGGTGACAAGAGATTTCTGGGGCTGCAGTTAGTTATTCAGGAGTTGAATCTGGATGTAAATTTTCTTCCTGTGCCTTAAAATCTGTCCAGGTCAGGCTTCATGGATCCCAAAATGCTGGGGAGAAAACCTCATTTTCTTCACCAGACTTCTTCCATGTAAAAAAACTTTGCTTTATTGAATCACGTTTTCTTCTCTTTCAAAATCATTCAAAATTACATATTGCAAGCTAATTTCACTGACACTGAAGTGGTATTTGGATGGTGGCCATGATTTTATTCCATCACTAATACTGAGCTCTTTTTGTGGTGTCAAACCATCCCTGTTGCCTTCCCTACCAACGTTTATGGGAAGGAGCTGCACTCACCTAAACAAATGGACACATTTGCAGCACTCCAGTTATTTTAATGAGCCACAGATGGCTTTTATGGAATATTAAAAATCTTCATGCAGTCCCTTTTGTTCTCCCAGACAAAATGGTGTTGGTGCAGTTGGATTTTTAGTGGCAATCTGGTTTAATTCCAGCTCAATTCCAGCAGTAATATATAATACGTGGTAATACACAGGTCTTGGTATAATCTAGCAGCTGACTTGGTTGGGAAGTTCATGAAAAATTACCCTATTTGATTGGAAAAAGTGATTTAACCTTTAAAACATCACATGGAATTAAAGGCATGAACAGTGGTTTTGCATTTGAGGCAAGAAAAAGCGAACACTTTGTACCCATGGTAGGATTTTCCAGTTTTAATCATGGATTTTTTTCAGTCTATCCTGGTTTTTTAAAAGTATTTTTACAGTTTTTTTTTTTTTTTTTAAATCTTTAAGAAACCAAGTGCTACTCACAGGAATAATGTTTTCCTCATAATTCTAAACCAAAGAATGCAACTGTTGCCGTGTTGAACTTATAAGTACTCAGCAAAGAGCAAGGGATATAAAATCACTGCAGTATTTATTGGCTAAAAAGTATTTTGAAGCAGGAGATGGGGGAAGTTCAGCTAGAAAATCAGTGTATGAAGTGCAGGGAACTGCCAGTGAATCCAGCAAGCCACACTGAAAAGAAAAATGCATTTTCCTCATTAGAACCTCCAAGATCTTCTACATGAGGGTGGAAATAGCTTTGTCACATTGAACTAAAAGCTCTAAAGAATTAGGGTTTTTTTTTTTCTCTTGGTGTCTATCTAACCTGAGCCTGAGTGATTCTAAAGGCAATACAATTATGATACATTTTACACACTTGCAAAAACATTTTATTACAAAGTACATCGGAGGGTAGGAGAGAACACCAGATGTCAGTTGGAAGCAAGACTCTATGATAATGTCAGCTTTCCCCAGGTTTAAAAAAATGTAAAAAATTAAAAACTTTGCAACTTCTTAAGAAAATAGCCTGGACATGTACAGAACACGCCGTGAGAACTTTCCCTTTGAGCTCTTTGTTTCTCCAGTCGGAGTTTCCTCCCTCCTTTCCCGTGATTCCAGGAGCTCTGGATCAGTCAGGAGCCACAGACAGGTGGGGTTTGTGACAGGGTCCCTGTGCACACAAAGCTACTGAGGATTTGGGAATTGATTGCCATGGAGAGATGCTTGGTTTCTTTTCTTTAAAAAACCCCAAACACTAGGCCTGTTAGCATGGAGGAGTATATTAGTTATTAATGTTATTTTTAATAATGAATGCTGCTGTATTTTCCTTGTTCTGCCCATTTTTTGAGATTCCTTTCTGCTTAGGAAAAAAAAAAGGTCTTTTTTTGATTGGAAATATTTGGGTTTTCTAAGCCATGTCATGTGGGCTGTCTTGTAAACAGTTCTGTATTTTAGTTAAAAACAATATAAAATACACGAAACATGGGGTTTTTCCACATGAAACAATGGCACTTCCTTCCTGGTGTACAGGATCACCTTCCTAATCCTTCAACTCCCACCAGAGGATTTCAGGATTTGCTTCTGTGCAAGAGCTTGTAGCCCTCTTGAAGGTTTACTGCAAATATTGAGCTGGCCAGAGGCTTCTTCTGCATTTCCTGTCCCATTTTAACTTGCTTTTCTTGCTCTTTGGGGGAAAAAATTTAACTTATTTCCCTCCAGTTTCCTCTCAGGAATAAATTGGATGCTGAGTTAAGAGGAGAAACGGTATAAAAGAAAAACACTTCCCCAAATTTTTAGTACGTGCAAATTAATCACGATCCTTGCACCTAAAGGCTGAAGAATTTGTACCTTCCTGCTGCTACAGGGGATGCAATTTCAAACCCAATTTGTCACATGACACTCGAATTCTCTGAAATCCGTAGGGAAAAAAATCCCAAACCAACACAAAGGACAAGATTCCCACTCCCTGGCCACTTCTAGTATGAGGAATTTTTCCACCAGTGGTCATTTTAGATGCAAGTTTAATGACAATAGCAAATACTTAAAGGAAACGTTGCAGTTTATAAGTCAGAGCAAAATTTTAAGTGCCATTTCAAAAAAAAACCCCAAACCAAATTAGGAAAAATCTGATTCACATCTCTCCCCTAAGTGTTTCAATTACTGAGTACAATTAATAGATCGAGATATAAATTATAATAAGCTGGGAAACCCATCTGAGAAGCTTACTAAATAGCATTTCGAATTTCAGCTCCTTCCAAGCAGTGCTGCAGCCTCGACATCTCCTGGTGCCTTCTGCAGTAGTGGAGAGATTTTCCAAAGACCATGACAGAAAAATGCTAACCCATGGCAAAGGCCAACAATCCAGATTGGGATGGGTCTGTTTTGGGGTCGGGTTTTGTTCCTGTGTGGCTGAGACCTTTCCAAGGTGACACTGAGGGGTTGTCCCATGGCCTGGACCCTGTGAGCTGGAGGTGCTTAAAGGCTGGGCCTGATTTTTGGGAGGTTTCTGGCCGCTGCCCCGCTGGGGCTGAGCAGCAGAGTGGTTCTTCTGGTGGTGAGGACACAGCTAAACCAGAAATGATGTTGAAATGTGAGAGCCTGGTCGGAGTCTACGTCGCATGAAGGCAGAGAATACACCACAGTCACATCTCGGAGATCAGCGCGGCCTCGGGCCGCGGGAAAAAATTGTGCTTTGTCCAGGAATTCTGTGCTGAAAACTGCACTCCCCGATCAACATGGAGCTGTAAAACTGAACACCACTGCAAACATAAGGCTTGCTCGTTATTTTCCCCCCTCATTGTTGTGCAGAGACAACAACCCAGAGCCCCAAAAGGCTTTCACCATTCCCGTGGGAGCAGGATGCCGGCCTACGCTTTAACGGGTCGGATCTGAGGAGCAGGGGAGGGAACAGTTTTGCTTCCCGTCTTTGTCTAAATTTCCATTCAGGTTTTACATCCCACATTGGCAAACTGCAAGTAGCAGAGGGCAGGGGGTTCCCCATGCTCCTGGGCATGGTCCGTCGGTACAAAGGCCTTTTTGGTACACGCGGTGAGAACTGGACGCTGCCCTTGGCCAGGACGCTCCTCCTTCCACCAAGATCCCATCAGAGATGATGGAGAGAACTCCAGATACTTGTCAAAGAAGGCCTTGAACTCCACACGTAATGGACTTGGGTTAAAGGAACCAGAGTTTCCATCTTCCATGCTTTTTTGATTCAGTTTTGGATTTTTGCTTGGGAGTAGAGGAGTAGCTCTCCTGAGAATAAGGCAAAGGTGCAACCTGAGTTTCCTCAATAGGATGAAGTTTTCTCAAAACTGGCTGTAGTTTATCTTCTTGCTGTTTAAAATCCAATTCCACGCTAGAAATGGGAAGAAAAAAAGCATTTATTAATTATGATGATAAAAGAAGTTTAATTCACCCAGTGTGTGTAAGTGCTTAATTTATGGAAGTCAAATAATAAATAGTTCTTGCACCAAAATGGAAAGGGGAAGTTCAAAAAGGGACATATTACAGAAGAAAAATAGGAATGGGATTGTTCAGCTTTTCCCAGCTGTTAAGGAGGATTGAGGATTGTGGTGGAGGTGCTGAGAAGTGACTGAACACTAGAAATACAGCTTTTTTTTTTTTTTTTTTTTTTTTTTTTTTTAATGATTTTTGAGGGCTTCCAGGCTCAGTTCTCCCTTCTGGGAGCTCAGGGTGGCAGCCAGGCACCTGCATCCTTGTTCTTTGGGAAAAGCTGAGAGGTTGGCCAAAACCAAGGAGGCTGTCCCAGAAATTCTTTACCTGGGCTGTTGCTTGCCATTTTTACCATGGAAAAGATTAATTTCATCAAGTTCCTTTTGTATGTATAGGCTCCTATACGTGTGTGGAATAAATAGATCAATTAAAAAACAATTCTCCTTTATATCCTTGCCTTTAGAAAATAAATCTGAAGCTGTAAAATCCCTGTCCTGAATTCCGAACGCTGCTGGCTACAAAATCCTTCCAGCAATTAAGAACCACAACTGAGATGAAATTCCAGCCCTTATTTGAGCTTTGTGCTGCAGAGCGTTTTGAGGCCGCCTTATAAACCAGAGGAAGCACAGCATAAAATGGAGCAAGAATCCTGTCTGATGGTGGAAACTGAATTTTGGCCCCTCAGAAATACCCTGGAACTTGGTGGTTTTGGTGGGTTTGGGCAGCACCTCTGGCCACGTTCTGCACGGAGGCTGTTCCTATCTCAAGTAGAATAGTTGGGGTTGGAAGGGACCTTTGAAGGCTATGTGGTCCAAACCCTGTTGCAGTGGGGCCTCTGGATATCAGAGAATGAATTTTAAAGGGTGAAATTTTGGGGATTTAGATACTTGGGTTAATTTATTTCTTCTCTGTTCCCCTGCACTGCTGAGTTGTCTTGGGCTTTGCAGTGGCTGCTGTCATCATTACCTAAATATGAAGTTATCACTCCTGAGCTTGAGTTCACTTTTAATTAGGATTAAATATGTTTTCTGAGGTATTTCTGCCATTGCTTATTTGGAGTGAACCACTGGAGCAAGTGAGATCTGATTCCCCAGGTCTCATCCAAAAAGAGATTTTAAGCTTTAGTTTGAGCCCTGTCTGGCTTAAGGAGAGCAGGGAAATGGCACAGAACACTTGCAGCCATTTCAGAGGGAATTCTCCAACAGAATCATTAAGGTTGGAAAAGACCTCCAAGATTTCCAAGGGGAAATTTGGGTGGATATCACTTGATACAGGCTTTGTAAACTGAGCACAAAATGTCAGCTAATACCATCTGCTGATTTAGGTGGGGTTTATTTTCCTCTTAGGAATCAAAGATGCTGAGAGAAGGATAAGGTAATTTTGTGCTTTGTTTTTTTAAAGAGCTGATGATTCTGACTACAAGGACTCTGGTGGACCCCCAAAAAGGGATGCTGGAAAGGTGTGAGGTCTTTTTACATCTGACTTTGCTTAATTTGGTCTTTGGTTTAAGTGTAAATCCATTTTTAGCAGAAGTTTCAGCATTTCAGTGATTTGGATAAACTTTTCAATGGCAGAGAAGAGAAATAAATTAGGTAAGAATTCAAACAGAGTATTTTACCCCTTTCTATGTTTTTAATAAATAAGAAGCCATTTCAAATTAAAGATTATTTAAAAAATTTCAGCTCAATGATGGCAGTGTAGAATGGTGAATTTTCAGGAGGCAGCTGTGTTGGTGTAAAAGCACATTCCAAGCCTACTGATTAATATCCCTCCTTGATAATGGAAAAACAATGTTGTCTTCACTGATAACATGTTCTGTGTCCAGTGTGGCTGGCAAAAAAATAGCTGGTTAGAGAAGTTCAGCATGAATTTAGTGGTGAGATGTGGATATCAGCTCACTGAGGAAGTCCCAGCACAGGAATTCTGTCAGTGAGACAGAGAAAACCTTGGAATGAGGGAGGTGCTTCTCTAAGAGCTCACTAAATCTCATTCAAAGTGCAGCATTTAGCATGCATTGTATCTGTTTGTTGTTTTTTTTTTTTCTCAGTATAAAGTTTTTTGGGGAAAAAAAAAAAAAAAGGCCCTTCAGCTCTGGCATTGCCAGAGCTCATTTTTACTCCTTCCAAACATTATTCTTGCAGGGAAGCTCTTAAGAGCTGCTGGAAATTGCTGTAAAAAAAGAAATTGTTATAGAACCCCCTTGCTGAAGAGAGTAATTTTTAATATAATCAATTTCTATTAAAGATAGACCTCAAGAAAGAAAAAGCATCTTAGTTCTGGTCCATCTGACAAGCCCCATGTTATTGCCTTTTGCTGCTGCAGCACAGATCTGCTTTCAGCTCTTCACATCCAAGGGAAATATTTTGCTTCTGAAGGATATAAAGAGGCTGAAGGAAAAACATTTGTGTTATTTCAGCATTTAGAACTGTAAATTTTGCAGAATAATTGATTGGTGTCTACCAGCATCAATTATCCAGCATTGGAGGTGTTTTCATGGAATTGCTCCATCAGGCAAATTATTTGATTGCAAACTTAGGCTTTACTTGATCCCTGTTTGTGCTGCAGAAATAAGACAAAAACCTGATTAAAAAAAAATCACATATCTTTCTATAGTATCTACTGCTGACTTTATTTTTACTATTTAATTTTATATCAATCATATGAAATACTACTAATCATCATCAGTGACAGATTCCCAGAAAGGTTTGGGTTGGAAAGGACCTTCAGCATCATCCAGTTCCAACCTTCCACTATCCCAGGTTGCTCCAACCTTGCCTTGGCCACTTCCAGGGATTAAATTCAGCAAATATTCCATATTTTGTTGGAGTTCTTGATATTTTTGTTATCGAGCTGCATTCCTGAGCTTGATTCTGTCACCTGTCACAGCTCTGCCAATCCTGTTTTGCTCAGTGCTATTTCTGTCCCCTCAGCATCTCCAGGTGTCCTCTCTCCAAATGACCTTTTCCTGAAATATCCTCCCTGCCATGTGCCTCTTTTCACTTTCAAACTTGGGTTTTGTCCCTTAAGCCTGCCCAGAATAACTCCATTAACTTAATTATCCAGGACTCTCCTGTTCTTCTGGCATTACACACAGAGATGGGGATTATTTGCTTCAGAAGCATTTTTTCTTTAATAACAGACTCATATTTTTCAATAGACTGACAATTCTGAGCAAGCCCTACAGAAACAAGAGATGAATCTTAAATATTATTTAATAGCACAAACCTTAGCCTGACACGCTTGGTCAGGACATCCTAAAGCTTCATTTCCCTACATATTGTTAAATTTGGAATACTGAGTCAGAGTTTTTCTATGTTTAATGCCTATCCCAAATGCTTCCTCCAAACAGAGGGGTTGTTTTTCTCAACAGCTACAAGCAGTAGAATTCTGTTTGTGATAAAATATTTCTGTGTTCTCTCCCCAGAATCACTGCAGACTTACAAGGTTTGCAACCAAAACTTCTCGTTTTAGGACAGTTGCCTGTGTATCAGTTCTGTCCTTCCCAGGAAAACTGGGCCAAATAAAACCAGCTAGCAGCCCTTGGATGATTCTTATTTTGACACCACCCTCACAGGGAAGGATTTTTTCCCAGTATCCCACCCAGCCCTGCCCTCTGGCAGTGGGAAGCCATGCCCTGTGTCCTGTCCCTCCATCCCTTGTCCCAAGTCTCTTTCCAGCTCTCCTGGGACCCCTTTAGGGGACCTGAGGCATTGGTGTGATGAATTTTCTGGTTTTGTCTTTTCTGTTTTGGACAATATATTTTTTATATATTATATATATATATTTATATGAGTTATATTTTATATAACTCATATATATTATGAGTTTAATTTTTGTGTGCAGGCAGCAGTGAACCATTTCTAATTTAGTTGCTATATGAAGGATTGAAAGCAGAATTTGAGGAGTGAGAACCATTGGGATTAAACTTATGGACTGTGGGAGGGTATGGAGCAACAAGCTCTGAGATATGGATGGGTTTTCTTATTTTCTAGCACAGCCACACGTTGTTGCCATGAATCATTTTAAGGTTTTAGCTGCTCATGATGTGTTGGTTACTGGAGAATTGCTGAATCAGAGAAATCCAGGTTCGGGATGGAGTTGCTGAGGGGATCTATCAGAGAATCGTGGAATCACAGAATGCTTGGGGTTGGAAAAGATCTTAAAGCTCCTTCCATTCCAACCCCTTGGGCAGGAGCACCTTCCCCCTGCCCAGGGAGCTCCAGCCCCAGTGTCCAGCCTGGCCTTGGGCACTGCCAGGGATCCAGGGGCAGCCACAGCTGTGCCAGGGCCTGCCCACCCTGCCAGGGAACAATTCCTGCCCCAAATCCCATCCAGCCCTGCCCTGGGCACTGGGAGCCATTCCCTGTGTCCTGGCACTTCAGACTCTTGTAGTCTCTCTCCATCTGTGTTGTAGCTCCTTGAGTACTGAAAGGGACAGTGAGGTCACCCCAAGTGAAGTCATCCCAAAGCTTCTTCCAGGGTGAATAATCCCAATTTTCCCAACCTCTCCCCACAGCAGAGCTGCTCCATCCCTCTGCTCATCCTGGTGCCTGCTCTGGACTCATTCCAGCAGCTCCATCTCCTCCCTCCACTTGCTCTTGACGCCTCCAAGGCTGGAGCCTGCACAGGCTCTGAGCAGCTTTTTCCTCTTTCTGCCTCCAGGGAAATCCTTTTTCCTTCCCCTCCAGCTGAGCCCCTCAGTGACACCTGAATTTCCCTTTTCATCCTCAGATCCTGCAGGCACTCAGAGCAGCTGAACCCTGGGCATTAAGCAGGGGAGGTGAAGCAGGAATTACAGAATTCCACCCTGTCTCCTTGTGGGTCACATTAATTGGATGACACAGCATTAGTGCTTCACATCCTGGAAAAACAGGATCCAGATAAGCACTAATCACTTGAAAATGAGCTTAAGGCACTTCCCAGCAATCTCTGCTAAATTTCCTATTTCAGCCAGAACTTCAGCCCAGCCTGGGCTCCAAAGCACTGCCAGCATTCAGGAGCCTTTGAGATCCATGATTTTTCCAATAAGCATCTTAGAGTGTTGAGATAAGATGAGAAAATGTAAATTAATTAATGTGGGCAGGAAATAAAAAGGTGATGAAAACTGCTATTCTCAGCATTGAACCACCTGATTTTCTTATACTGTTGCTGTCCTAGGGATTGATGCCTTTTGCTCACTTTTTATTGCCACATTTATTAACTTGAATAATTAATATTTAAGTATCTAACCTTTAAAAGTGAACTTCCATGTGGGCTCTGTGCTGCCTGGTTAGCTTTTATCCCCATATTTTAACCTCATGTTCCACCTCTTGTACTGAATTACATTTTATAGATTTTAATAATATATTTTCTGCTGGATAGGGAAAGTCCACCTTAAATTAGTATAAAGTAAAAACACAGCAGCATAAATCAACATTTTAAAGGAGTAAAAAGTAGCCAAATTAATGGTTGAGACAGCTTTGAGGGATATTTTTTCCCCCACTACAATACTACAATAGTGAAGTATTAATTTGTTTTCCTTCCAAGTCAGATTTCAGTTCCTTAAAGTTTCCTTCCAGAAGCTGAAATTTCCTTGTAAAAGCTGTTGGAAATTTCTGACCTCCCTGCCTAAAGGAAGTCCAGCAGGAATTCCACAAAATGCTCCTTCCCAGAAATAATTCATGCTAAAAGCCTGAGAATAATACACAAAATATTCAAGAGAAGCCCCATTTTCTCCTGCAGGTTCCTGCTCCAGGATTAACATTCATGTGGGATGGGAAATTAAATAGGAGCAGAAAGGGCAGGTCCAAGAAAAGATAATTACAGAATAAAACAGGCTGGGAAGCTTTCAGTCTGCCTGGGTTTGGGGTTTTTCAGAAGAGCTGCAGTTTCTGCATTTCAATGCAATTCATTCTTTACAGCAAGATTTTACTGCCCTGTAAAAATTGCTTATTTACTGAGATATACAGATTTTTTATTTAAATGCTTCAGAATTTAAATTGACTTTATCCTGGCAATACCCCCTGATAAAACTTCTTTACTGTCGTTAAAAATGTCCGTGGTGCATCGACATCAGACAGAAATTTGTGTTGTGTTTGTGGTAGATGATTTTGGATGTGTTCTGTGACCTCATGATTGTTGAAACTGCTGGATTAAATGATAAAGTGGTTGGGGTTTTTTTTTACAATTAAATCACATTTTTGGCTGCTGTTTTAAATTCTGCCTGCACATGGCTACAAAGAATATTTTTTACTGACAGTTTTAAGGCTGTAGCTGCCCTGGGGCAGTGAGAGGTATCAGTGATTCCTGGGTCTGGAGATCCCAAGTTCCTGAACATATTGCAGAAATAAGTAGAATTTTGAGGAAAATATCAAAAAGGGGATGTCTTTCTTTTCCTCCTGATTTTCAAAGGAGCTTCAGGTTTTGCTAATTTGTCTTTTTGATACTGTTTTATACTTGATCAGTTTCCTATTTATTCTTAAAAAAATGAGAAAGCAACCTGGTTTCCCTTTTTTTTAGTACTAAGAAATAGATATTCTTCTTAATATAAAAAGAAAATAATATGAAAAAGATTTGTAATCTTAGCAAAAAAATTTAAATTTAATATGCAAAATAACTGTACTCCCAAAAGGTTCTTCTTAGATTTTCTTCCTGACAGTATTGATATTTTGGATGCTAAAAACCCTTTAAAACACAGCAGGGTTTTTTTGTTGCCTTTTCCACTGTCTCTGGCTTTTGTGCTCCATTATTTCAATACTCAGAAATTCATCTTGTGGGGTAAGAATTTAATTCCGTGAATTTCTACCTCCTCACCTGTGCTCTACCTGACTCTTCAGGATGTACTTGGGTAACTTAATAATTCCTTTAAGTTGCTGTTTGAAAATACAGATTTGAAACAGCTGTAAATTTTTTCCTTTAGTGTTACAAAGTTCAAAATTGAATCAAATCAGTCAATTAAGGTAAAGTGAGATTTCTCTTTCAACATTGATTTATCCCATAAAGGCATTATTTCTATATATTTTAAGTCTCTCCTATGTTAATTGGGAAAAAGAGCTCACACCTAAGAACTCCTGCTCTGACAGGTCCAGTGCCCTCCAAGAACTCAGGGATTTCTGGCACCTTGAACAGTTTTAATTTCTGTTCTTAAAAGCTGTTTCCCCCTAAAGAGAACTCAGGTCACTCCCTGCAGCATTTTCCACACAAAGGAGCATCTGGATTTAATCCCAGCCTGGATTTTCCTTGGCAAAGGAGCATCTGGATTTAATCCCAGCCTGGTTTAGGAGCTGCTGCCCTTTTCCCAGAGGTGTCAGGGCCTTGTGGAGGAGCAGAAGTTCCTACAGGACATCCCAGGGCTGGTTTTATCAGTGAATTCCTGGTTTATCCCTTCTGGTTTATCCTGTCTCCTAATCCCAATCCCTTTTTCTCCAGTTTCTCCTGCTTTGCTGTGTCTCTGGTTTCAGATTTCTTGCCTGCAGCATGAATTCTCCTAAACTGGCACAAAGCTGAGCTGGTTTTTGCTCAAACATCCCCTGCAAACATGGCTGGAGGCAAATATCCAAAGGCATTTCTGGTGGGAATGGGGAGCTGGACCTGCCCACTCCACCCTCTCTCAATAGAAAAACTCTCCCAACCTATTTTTCTGGAGTAATTCCATTTACACTGAGTGCAAGAATGGAAGCTGGAAGTTTCCTTAACTTAAAATCCACTGAGTAGAAATGAAGATTTGCAAAAATTTCTAATTGGATTTTTTCCTAGCTAATGGAACAAGGATAATTCCCTGCTGGAATTGTGCTGTGTTGTAACTCCAGGCTGCTCTGAGCCAGGAATTGCACAGGACAAGGGAGGCTTTGGGTGGTTCTGTGCTTCTGAACTTGGCTGTAAAGGAGCAGTAAAGACATTAATTGGTTCCTGCCCCTGCACAGAACCCTGTTGTGGTCAGTTGTAAGGTGGAGCTGGGGCTGTCCATCCTTTTTTCCTTTATTTCTGTGCAGTGAAGACAAAATTCCTAAATAAACAGCTCCAGCCCTTCTGCCTGAAGCTGACTGAGCAGGGAATTAAGGAGTGAGGGGGGAAAATCTTACATTGATGCTTTCATCTGAGTTTCTGTCTGCACTGGAATTGTCATCTTTGTGCATTTTCATTTGTGCTGCACTGCCTGCTTGGCTGAAACCCTGAGACACGTTTGTTCTTTGTTTTCACCTCACCTGCAATGCCTGCAAACAGGCAGCTGGGTTTTTTTGTGACTTTTTGAGAGAAGGGGGACAATGAAGCTGTCAGTGTGAAACATCAGCAGCGTCATGCCCAGTGCCTGTTATTCCTTCACTGGATGTGCCCAAAAAAAAAAAAAAAAAAAAAAAAAAAAAAAAAAAAAAAAAAAAAGAAACAACAAAAACAACCTGGGTAGGAATGTCAGTTTATAAAATCAGAAAATGGTTTGGAGTGGGAGGGATTTTAAAGCTCATCTCACTTCAGCCCCTGGGCAGGGAAAATTTCCACTGTCCCAGGGTGCTTCAGCCTGGCCTTGGGCACCCTCCCAGGGGACAATTCCTGTCCAAATCCCATCTATTCCAGATTTCACTCAAAATGTCAGTGGGATCTGTATCTGGTTCTCTTTACTTTACAGACCCTCTCTCCAAATCACTTCCCAAGTCCAGTTGTTATTACCATAAAAATAAATCTAAAATAGCTACAGAAGTGTATAAAAGTAAATTTGGAATTGTCCTGTTGGTCAGAATATCCTAAATACCTCCAGCAATTTAAAAACAAAGCTCACACCTTGTTACACTTCCCATCCCAATCATCTCTTTCTGATTTAGACTTACACAGATGTCGAATTTTACAACTTTAGTGGAGTTAAATTTCTGTTGTGTGGATTGGAACATGAAGGCCAATCACTGAGCCTGCATTAGTGACTGAATCGTTGCTTTCTCCCAGGAAAAAAATGGGAATTTGGGGATTTTTAACTCACCTGTAGATAATACATGCACTGTTCCTGCACGTGTCACAATTGGCCGTGTCCTGACCGGTCCGATAGGAAAGCCTGCAAAGACAAGAACATGAAATCAGTAAAAAAGTTATTTATTTTAACAAGTTTGGGCCTTCCATGACCACTTTCATAATCATCAGAATTTTAGGATTTCTTTTTTTACTTTGAATATTGAATACAAAATTCTAGACATTAGGAAAGTAGCATCAAAAATGGCATATTAATGTTTTCTCCACTTTTGCTCGAAGCAAACTGAGCATTAATCAATAAATCAAAGCACACAATCTGTTGTATCAGGAGGAGAATACTATCTACAATAATGCAAAAATAGGAATTTTGTGCTTCTCAGTGAGGTCTGAAGATGTGTTGTAGGGATGTTTATGGTGTTAAAAGGAAGAAAATGCCTTTGCAATGATATTTCCTGTGCTCCTTTTGCCTGTTGCTTTGTCACAGTCTGGTTTGAAGTCTCTTGCAGCAGTGACTTCTCATTTATCTGTGCTTGTCTCTGCCTTGGTCATTTTTAATTAAAAAGGTTTTTTAAGGTATTCAGATATTTTTTTATACATAGAAATTTCATTAAAATAAAGATACTGCATTAAAATAGAACAGTTGCCTGTGAACGTGAATGTTCTGGCATGCAGATGAGTTTAAAATGAAAATTGTTCATTCAATATTTGTGCATTAGTACTTAGATTTTTCTGTGTGAAATCACAAATTTAGACTCTTTCAAAGTTAATTTCAGTTTATTACATGCAAACAAGTGCTGGTAACATTTCTTCAAAGTCGTTTTTAGAAGAAGTGGGGAAATAATTTGTCCAGGGAACTTTGGAGATGTGGAAAATAGATCCAAATCAGGATTCCTTCAGGGAATGAAACTCTGCCCTCAAGCCCAGGCAGTTCAGCTTGTTGACCTCCAATTATTCAGGGCTGCTTTGCTTAACCAGGGGCATCTCTGCCCCTTCCCTGCCCTTGCAGGAACAGAGCTCCTCTGCTACCTTGACAAGGAACAAAAATGAAAAATCCAGCATTTGGGGGGGAAAAAAAAAAAATTGGCTTAATTTTTACCTGACAAAACATCCAGCCTATGCAATATCGAGTGTTAATGGGAAACTCTGCAGCAGCTGTTTGATGTGCCTGTCCCCAAGATGAAAAATCAGCATTTCTGAGGTGCTGCAGGCTGTTTGTGTAGCTCAGGAAATGATCAGCTGGGCCTGTGTCACTTTTCTTTATCATTTTAAGGATTATTCTCAGTGGCTGGGGTGGTGGCACAGCCAAAGGCTCTGGGGCTGGGGGTGCAGCTCTTGGCACTGTGCTGGCACCAACACAAGTTCACAAGAGGGTGAATCCACTTCTTTCAAGACATTTTTTCCTTCTAAAAGCAAAATGCAACGTGGAGTTCTTGCTGTTCTACATGGTGGCTGTTATTTGGCCTCAAAATTGCTTTTTAATCAGAGGAGCATGCTCAGGTTACCAACACTGCTGATTTTTAATATCACACAAAAGCCACATCACAGAAGCATGGAATGGTTTGGGTGGGAAGGGATTTTAAAGCTCATCCAGTGCCACCCCTGCCATGACAGGGACACCTTCCACTGCTGCTCCAAGCCCTGTCCAGCTCCAAGCCCTGTTCCAGGGGCAGCCACAGCTGCTCTTCTCTGGGAATTCCATCCCAGCTCCTCCCCACCCTCCCAGGGAACGATTCCTTCCTAATATCCCATCTAACCCTGTTGTCATTTTCCCAATCTGGAGAGTGAAATTCGAGATAGATTTAGGGTAGGAGGTAATGTAAAAGTGGATTTTTATTGAAGGCTTTCAGGGGCAGTTATGGAAAGATGTTAACAAAAGTCTGATCTCACAGTGGTGAGTACATTTTTATAGCTTTTAGGAAATTAACATCATTAATTGATGAAAATACTAATTAGGAGGACAGGTGGTGATGCAGTTTTCTCTAGGTTAAGGCCCTTTTCTCTAGGTTAAGGCACTAAGCTGCACTTTGTCCATGAAATGTGTCTTGAAGAGTTTTTCTCAGCCTTGGTAGTTAGGAAGAACCAAGATAGGATAGGGGCCTTGTATTTCTCAGGGCTTGGAGTTCTGGAATTTGTTTTCATTTTTTGTCTAAGGAAAAGTCATGGGAAATTATTGGGAAAATTAGCCATTAGTAGAACAGGTTACAGAGCTCCAGATGCATGTGCAGAGAATACAGAGGATGTGTAAAAGGAGAAAAAGCAAAACCCAAAATGGCATCAAAGCCACCCTCCTTCAGATGTGCAGAGGAATTCACTCAAAGCAAAGTGTCCCTTTGGTGTGCTCTTCCTTATGGGAAAACCCCCAGTCCTGGTTTATATTTGCTCTTATCCTCTCTAAGAGGAGCAATTCCTGATTTTCATTTCCCCTCTTCAAATCTTTCAGAAACCAACATTCAAATTGTCCCTGCTATGAACCTGAGCCTTGTAAAACGTTTTTTTTTTCCCTCAGCTATTGATCAGCTCCTAAAAGCTCTGCCTAAAGATACAACATTTCAAGTCTGCAGGTGAGTTGGGGAAGGCCTTTATTTACTGAGGACATAAAGAGCAGTCAATAGCTGCCTTCAGAGGGCTGTGCCTCTGCTCTTTATAGGTAAAGCCATAAATGCTCTGTGCTGGTGCCAGCTTGGTTTGGGTTTTTTTTTTGTTTAAAGTTGTTTTCCAGTTGGGACATTTTCATTCATCTTTGTAACCCTGCAAACAGCTGGAACTGGATGATCTTCGAGGTCCTTCCCAACCCAAAGCATTCTAGGATTTGTTGGTCTTTAAAAACACAATTATTCCAGATTTCCATATACCTAAAAACTTTACTTGCTGGTATAAGGCTGACTAGTTAAGCTGATAAAAATGCTCCTTGGATGTAAGTATTTTAAAAATGCTGATTTTTAGATGAGTTTGAAATCCTGATCTCTCAACTGCCACATTCAGCTCTGCTTGGTTTTAGCATCTTTGCAATTCTCAGTCTTCACTGGTTATAGTGACGTATTCATTTTCTAGTTGGATTTAATTCTTGATTAATTTTTCTCAAAACAGTTTTTCCTTCCTGAGTATTTTTAGCTTTTCAGAGATGATTTTTGCATATTTTCTGTTATTTCCTTCTTTGAGTGATCCTGTTAGAATTCCCTGAAAGCCCCAAGAGCACTCCATGGTGTCCCAGTGTTTGGTTTCTATCTGGCAGTTTCAGAGCTCTTTAGCCAGGACTGAATTATGTGAGTGTTAGAACAGTATAAATTCAATTATTTCTGTAAAAATTAAACTCCTCATGAAAGAATTCTGTTGTTGATACCTCAGGGCTTTGGACTTTTACTTTCTTGTTTTCACATAATTTTCTACACAAACACTTGCATGGAATTTGTCTCCTTCACGCCAGCAAGGATTTCACTACTGGCACAGCATTTCCATGCAGATTTTAGGCAATGAGGTTGATTTTCAGTGCAGACTTCCTGAAAAACAGAGTTTCCAACAGTTTTAACTCCTAGGAGTGATTTGAGAGCAGAGTCTGGATACCAGGAGAAGGAGAGCAGAGTTCCAGGTGATGTTTTCTTTGTGCCATGCAGTGTTTTCAGTAAGCTGCTTTTTTTCCTTCCTCCTAAAAATAATTTGAAAAGTATTCCAGTGTAGGAGAGAGACCAAAACCTTTGTCCTTCATTAGTAAACAAGTTGTTATTTTTGGTAAAAAAATTCTTTCAAATGTCAAGTCTTTCAGAAAGCAGAATTTCCTACAGAAAATCTGTCACATTTTTAGAGAAGTGAAAGTTGGGTTTGGCCTGGGGTGGATCCCAGGGGTTATTCCTGGAGTTTCAGATGGTTTGGATGTGATGTGTTCTGATGTCCACTGAGGAGGAGCCAGTGCTGCAGAGCTTCACCCTGTGCTCCTTAGATCCTGTGTTTCCTGTTCCCATGTGGATGTGCAGAGCTTGGGCAGGTCATGGAATCCCAGAATCCCAGACTGGTTTGGGTTGGAAGGGACCTTAAACCCCATAAAATTCCATGGGCAGGGACACCTCCCACCCATCCCAGGGTGCTCCAAGCCCTGTCCAGCCTGGCCTGAAGGTCCTGGAGCAAGGATGGATGTAGGTGAGTTCAGTTTCTCTCTCTGTATCTCCCTTGGAAAGGAGATCTCATCTCCAGGTTTTCACACATTTTTCCATATAATTTTCAGGAGACTCATTTTCTTGTAGTCATTTTTTTAAATTATTATTATTATTATTTTAGCATTCTGGGCACAACCTGAGCTTAACCTCAATTAACACTCCCAAGTATTAAAATATCATAATGAAGAACAACCATTTTGCTGACATGGACTGGCAGGAACTAAGAATAGGCTGCAATTTCCAGAGCAGCCTAAGGGGATTACACTCTCCAAATCCCTGTGGAACACAGAATTTGTGCACCTGCTGGAGGCTTTTTTTTTAAAAAACACCAACTTTAACATCTAAATCTTTGCATTTGAATTTTTTTTGCTATATTGTATAAATTAGAGACACCCCATTGAGTTGAGAGTGGGAAGTTTAGATCTGTATATGCTGATTTTTTTTTTTAACAAAGAAAAAATTCCTAAAAAGAGAGTTAGAAGGATAGATCTGTTAGATCTGGATGTCCTCCCTTCTCTGCTGGGAGCCAGGGAATACTTGATATTAATTGAGTCCCCTAATGGCAGGATTTTCCAGAAGTGGCTGTGATGGGTAAGAGCAGGATGATCCCGATGCTCCTCACATTTTGGTGGATTATCAGCAGCAAGGAAGATGAACAGACTTCAAGAATATTTTTTTTTGGTTGATGTTTGTTATTTAAATATAGTGAAACAAATGATCTGAAGCAGAGTGGGCCTTTGAAGTGTGTTTGAAGTGACAGTTCTGGCCTTGCTCAGAGGAAGTGCAGGCCCTGCTTCTCCTCAATCTTTGGATTAATTGGGTGGTTTTATTATTTCCTAGAGCTGCTGGGACAATTCATAACACAGCTGGTTAAACCTACTGATCCCAGAATCCCAGAGTGGTTTGGGTTGGAAAGGATCTTAAAACCCAGCCAGTTCCACCCCCTGCCATGGGAACACCTTCCACAGAGCAGGTGCTCCAAGCCCCATCCAGCCTCACCTAATGTTGCCCATCTTCACAGAAAAATGCTTTACAAATCAACAGTTGGATGGAGAATTTCTCAAAATCTTGGTTTCCCACTCTACAATATTACAGAACTGATAATTTCAGTAACTGTGCTTCTAGTGAAAATTGGCATTATTATTATTATTATGAACATAGTCTGCCTTTTGGCACAATAAAATGACTCCACTTTGTCTCGAGAGCTTTAGTTGTCCTTCTGACTTGAGTAAGTCATTTTTCAGCCATGTAAAATGTAGAAAAATCTCCTGAATATCTTTTGCATCTTATTTTAGGTTAAAATAAATCCTGCTTAGCCCTAGAGGTTTATTCTGCCCTAGGAAAGATTTACCACTTTAGTTCAATGGGAAACTCATACCAATACATTTGTATCAGCAAAATCAGGTTTTTAGTGGATGAAAACCTCTGGTTCCTTTAAGAATTTCAGATTCTGCTCCCAAACCAGGTCTGGGCAGGTCTAAACCACCTTGGGCCAGCCTCTGCCTCTTACAAAGGTGTTCTGAAAAATCTCTTTCAAAGTAGTATTTTTTTTTTAACCTTTTTGCTGCTGTGTTTTCCTGAAGTTGATAATTACCAATTAGCAGTTTGCATTTAGAGATGATAAAAATCAGGATGGTTGTTGTGCTTCGAGGAATTACCTTGAGGCTCTTCTAGATGCAAACATGGATTTGTTCCATGTGTTTCAGGGTCTGGTGTGCTTGGGTTATTTTTGGTTTTCCCCCTAAGTACTTTTCTATTTTCCATGGTATTGTTGTCTGTTTTTCCTGTTTCCTTTTGTTTTGTTTTCCCCTGGGAGCACTCGGAGATCACACAGGTCTAAGTGATCCCAGCTTTGTGCTCCTGGGTGGTTTTCTAACTAAGAATTAACTAAACCTTAATGAGAACAATTTTCCTCTCTCCAAAGCTCATCCCATTCCACCCCCTGCCCTGGACAGGGACAACTTCCACAATCCCAGGGTGCTCCAAATCCCATCCAACCTGACACTCCCACACTGAACACTCTTCTCTCTCTTTTGATTTCAAGGCTGATAGTACTGATTTGGCTTTTGAAAAAACCCCTTTGCCATGTACAGAAACTCAGTGGTGAGGTTTTTCAGGCTCTTTCCAAGACAGTGGATTGTCTTTTGCTGCATCCTGACAGTTGGAAGCAGATGACTAATTTGCTTTTTTGATGTATTTTCACTGTGGGCGTACAGCACGACTCCCACAACAGCAATTCAAGTGCTTTCACCCTGTAAATACATTTTGTATTGTACTCAGGTTAGTCAGGGAGTGTTGTTTTTTGGGTTTTTTAAAATAAATAAATATATTTTAATACGACTGTTGAGTTGTTTTAGAAGAACACTGTGAGAATGAAGAGAATTAAAATGTATGTGAAGTGAAATCACAAAATCTTACAGGAATTAGGTGTGTACAAGGTCAAACATCTCTCTGCCTCTGTTGCCTCATCAAGAGGATAACTAAAATGTCAGTTTGTGGTGTTCATAACAATTCAAGGAGTTTGCTGTGGTGGGACAGCAGCTGCATTGCTGGTGTGCAATTCCTAGGCCAGGCACTTCCAGCAGGTTACCTGGGAGCACAGTGCAGCAGTGAGGCTGGGATGAGCTCTGTCCCTCCATCCCAAATCTCTCTGCTCTGCTTTCCCCCAGTGGAGGATTCAGGACTGGATTTGGGGTCGTTGATGGCTGGAGCCTCCTGAGCCAGCAGCTCATCATCACATCTGCTGCACCCACCCAGCCTTTCCTGCAGCTTCAGGTGTTCCTCTTCCCACATCCCACTGCTCTTACACACCCAAATCCATTTTATATTTCATTTTGTGTGAGTAACTTTTGGGAGCAGCTGGGGTGATGTGTTCAATGGTGGAAATCCTTGTGCCCTCACAGTTCCTGCTGCTCCCACCTTGAGCTGAGCAGTTCCTACTGCTAAAACACAGCACCTGGCATTCTGCTTGGCTTGGACTTCTAAATTGAGGCTGCTCTCAGGAATTGTTTCTATAAAGGAGGGAAGATGGGAACTCCTTGCTTCCATTTCCCTCAGGCCACAGATTCCAGGATGTGTGGCATCATCATCTCCTTCCAAGCCCCAGGTCCCTGAATCCAGCTCAGGTCTCCATCATCTCCCAGTTTTTCATGTTCACTTTCCTAAATGTGCTACACAGGAGCTTTTTTAAGCCTGTCCCAAATTTGGAAGAGGCTGGAGCCTCTGCAGTTTAAAAACAAAGCACCCCCATCTTCAGACAAGTCTTTTTCCTCCTTTTTTGTCATTTTTTCTCAGTCAGGATAAGAGATAATTGTACCTTTGTGCCAGCACAGGGGCTCAGGAGGAGGTGTCAATTAGAAATCACTTGTTTCATCTCCTGGTGAAGGAACAGCAGTGAGAAATTTAACACTGTAAAGCTCATTTTGGTCCCATTTTTACAGGCTCGTGGCTCTGCATTCTGATACTACCAACAGCCAAACTGCAGTTATTAAAGGATTATTCTAATTGTGAAAATGTGATAATTCCTTACCTTCAATCATCCTCTTTAAAAAAAAAATACTGATTTAGCGGGAAAACTCTCCTTGCAGGTGTATGATTTGGGCAGCTTGGGAAGCTTCTGATCCATGGTAATTCCTATGGATATATTTAGCAAAAACATTGTTTGCTTACACTTTTTTTTTTAGTGTCTCATTAATAGACTCCATCAGTGTTTTCAGATTTAAATTGTGGGGATTTGCTTTTATTGGTCTTTGTGTCCTTGCAGCCAATCCGCTGGAAAAGTCCTGAACCTTAATTTCACCTTGAAGCTGCTGATCCCGGGCTGGAACAGGGGAGGTGTGGTGGGGAATGACATTTCTTCTTGGTTTTAAAGTCCAGTGAATAGCAACCAGATAGAAATCAAATTATTTTTCTCACTATTTCAAATACCTTTCCACTGAATTGTGCCTATTCAGTGTATGCAGATAAAAAGCTGGACTATATTAGCAAAATAAATTCTATTTTCTGAGATTCAGAACATTCCTAATGGCATTTTATGGGAGAAAAGAGAGTATTAATACCAAGTAACTCTGCTGAAAAGATTATTTCTTTTTGTTAAATGTTTATTCCACGTTCTGGTTGTTGTTAAGTGTTCACTTTTTCCTTTTTTTCCCCTTCATTTCCTTGTTGAAAGCCTCCCACCGCTGTACTCCTCACAAAGGATTGACAGAAAGTAGCTCTGACAGCAGGGTTATTTAAGAGCTCTTTATCTTCCATGTTATAGTACCCAGGTACTCTGAATTATTACACATTAATGTTCCAGGATGTCTGTGAACTGTGAGACTTTGCCCTTTTTATCCACTCTGACAATCTGCTCTGAAACTTGGATTATCAGCTCCAGAATAAATGTATCCAACTCTAATGAAAAATCCTATCAAAAATATAAATCTCATCCTGGTTTGAAGGCTTGTGAAATACTGTGCTCTGAGCTACTCCTGGTACCTGCCTTTGGAGATCCAACTCCAGATGGCTTTTAGGGAGCTAATTTAGAAAAAAAATGGAATTTGAGGTTAAAAAAAATGAAATTTGAGGTTAAAATAATGGAATTTCAGGTTAAAAAAATGGAATTTCAGGTTAAAAAAAATGGAATTTGAGGTTAAACCTTGGGTGATGCTGGAATATTTACTTTAAATGATACTGGATATTTCAGTGATCGGTCTTACAGCATCAGCTTTCATTGTTTGGTTGGTTTGGGATTTTTTTATGACAGAGAATTTTGGATAAGAGGGGTTAAGGGGATCCCATGGACTGGCAGTGGGTATTGGAATAACCTCCATGGAATTTTGGAATATGATGGAACAGTTCCAGTGGTGAGGTGTCAGTGTGTGCCTGGTCTGCTCCAGCTGTGCTTTGGGGGAGCAGGAAAGGGCTGGTTCAAAGCTTGGAAAACCAAATTTCTTATGGTGAGGGCAGGGAAATGGACTTTTGGTGTCATAGTACTGCTCCTGCTTTGGGTTGAGTGAGCAGCACTCAACCATCGCTGGCCCAAGGATCACAAGATCCACAAAGCTCTGATTGTGCCAAAATTACTCCTTTTTCTTGACAAAGGAAGATGCATCCAAGGAGATTTCCTGGCTCTGCCTGGGGAAGATGGATTGTTCCAGTTTCCCAGGAGTTTGGGTGTGTCTGTGTTTGGGAATGATCTGTAAATGATGCACACCCCAAAGGTGAGAGAAAAGAGGGAAGAATTTAGGAGGTGGTTTTTGGGATAATGAAATGAGTGTGACCATTTCAGAGGTGATGGCAGGCAGAATGGATGGATGTGTCACAGCAGGAAATAAAGGCACTCATCACAGTCCTCTTCCCAAGCTGTTCTTACAGTGTCCCAAAACCTGGAGTCACTCAGATTATGACACAATTTGTGCATCCCAGATGCAATTTGCTGTATTCTTTCTGCTTTTCGTGTATTTATTTTTAGTGCGTTGTCTTTTGTAGTTAAGCTTATCTATTGTTTCCCTCCATTTTTCTAGGTTTTCTCTTAGAAATGATCCTGTTAATCCTTCCATTTGTCAGGGGTGTAATTGAAAAAAAGCAAAATAAAACCAACGAGGGGGGAAATCCCAAACCAAGGCCTGTACTGTCATTCCTGCAGCTGGTATATCACTCCCAAAGGCTGTGCTTTCTGAGGCTCTGCTCTTGGAAACCCTTTTAAGCTTCCTTTTCTCCAGGTGTGAAATCAGGATCGGCAGTTTGGAAGGTGGATTGGGGATTTGGGGGGGATGGCTTGAGTTGGACAGCAGAGCTCTGGCTCCTTGGTTTGCTCTGGCTGGCTGCTGGAAGGGAGCAGAGCAAACAGCCTGGGCAATAATTGCTCTGGCTCCCTGGCTTTGGTTTGCCGTGGCTGCTGAGCAGGAGGATCCGTTTGGGTGACCTTGAGGACGAGTGCTGGCAGTGCTGCTCAGGCAGGGCTCAGCTGAGGAGGCTCCCTGCTCTCCTCTTCCCTTGGTGCAAACTCCATCCACACACGCATTGTGGGTTTATTTGCTGCTCAGAAATGAGAACGTGAGGCACAAAAATCCCTTAGTCATTGAAAAACGTGCAATGGCATTTAAATTCCATCCTTGACAACGTGTTCTCTCAAAGCCTCTTCGAAAGAGTTTGTTGAGAGCTCTTTAAATTCCTGAACCACTGCTGACTAATAGAGGAATATAAATTAGTCCTGAAACAGGTTCATTTAACTCTTGTCTAACGTGTAGCATTTGGCCTGGCAGAGTCAAAATACTGTGACTTGTTTTTGTGTGGCAAATTGAGCACTTTGTTTATTAAAATTGCTGATTTGTTGTATAATGAGGAGGGCCCAGATTACTGTTCCATCCACGGGAAGGATTTAAAGGGCAGGTCACTGCTGTTCTCCAGCAGCAAAGTAATTCTGATTATGTGCTCATCTTCTGTTCTGAATTTCACAGATCTTCGTTAGCCAGCTTTTAGAATGATTAACTTGCATTTTGCTTGCAGTCCTGTCAGCCTTAGTGATGCTCCACGCATTTGGCTTCCTAAATTCTCCATCTGAACACGGGCAAATATGTCTGTAAAGTGAGATGGCTGATAATTTACCAGAATAAAACCAGAGCATAAAGCTGGGTTTGTGTTGTAAAGCTGCACCCTGCATCATGTAATATTCAATGGGTTTTTTTAACTCTGAGCTGGGACTCTTAATTGAAGCTGCAGCTCTGCACTTCCTTCATGCATGACTTAAGGCATCCAGCGATGTTTGCTGGGATGTAATTTGCCTTTTTTTTGTAGAAGCTTCCACACAGAGAACAGCCATTTTGCCAAAGATTTAGTAAATAACGATGCACATGATGCAGAATTTTAATAATACCCTTTGATATTGGAAGGGGATCACAGTTTCTGTGTTTCTCCTCCTGCTCCCGTGGCTTTCCCCTTCCCTTCAAGCAGAGTTGAGTGCTGGCTGTTGTTGCTAATTGCAGATGATGGAGCAGTGACATTTTCAAAAGCACACATAGATGATAGGCACCCAAAGGATGAGACTGCTGCCTTCAGAGATGCTGCTACAATTCTGCTGCCATCGACTCATTAGGTGATGAATTGCAGTAATAGCAGTTCAGGACCTACAGCATATTAGTGAAAATGAATCCACTGAGCACCAGTCCCATGGCACTGCAATAGCACTTAAAGAACACTGATTTCCTTAAAGGCAGAAAAATCTGATTAAGAAATTTAATTGAGGCTTTGTTTTTTGCTTTTGGTGTTTTTTTTTTTCCTCTTTATATTTTTTTTTCCTTTACCAGCAGCGTGTTGTTTGTATTTGTTTCTTGTAGCATGTTATTCTAAAGAATTTCATGTACGTCAGAAAAGCAGGTGAGTTGCATAAATACAAAACGTCTCTTACTGTTCTAGCAGATGGAAGATGCTACAATAAACAGTAAAACTATAGCAGAACTTTAACTTCTTGATCTAAACTGACCTAAAACCAGGTTATAACAGGAAAAAAGCTCAACATGCTGCCACTGAGGAGATATGTAATAGTTTACACGGGGTCTGTGGCAAGGATGTTGTAGGATGAATGCAGCAATTGGCAAGAATTATTCTCATAAAGGGACGGGGCAGCCTGTTATTGCAGGAATTGTGTAATTTGAGGGAGCTGGGGATAAAGACAGGCTTGGTGTTAATGATGTGTTGGTGTTTGCAGGAGAACAGAGTGTTCTCCCAGCTCTGGAGGGAGGAATCACTGCGCAAGGTCCCGAGCACAAAGCTGTGCAGTCTCCTTCCTGATCATGCCACAGAATCAGAGGGGTCTGGAATGCAGGGATTTGAAAATATGCAAGTGTGCATCTCCCTTCTTCTCCTTTCCTCCCCATCTCGACACTTTCCACGGCCAGCAGGGAGGGAGCAGGTCTGGGACATGTCTGGAGCGTGTGCAGGAACAGCTGGAAGTGGCTCCAAGTCTAAAGCAGTGCTAATAAATAGGCTCTTCCTGGTCAAATGGAGTCTTGTAAACTCCAGTACACGAGTCTGAGCATCCAAGAGCCTGTAAAGATATTCTAAACTGGGATTTATGGATAATTTCACCATTTTAGGGCTAATACAGCTTTGTAAGGCTGACAGCTGCAGAGGAATTATTTGAAGACAATCCTGGATAGTTTGGCCAAGATCTGTTTTGTGCCAAGGGCAGGGATGCACTCCTAACATTGGCTGCATTAACTGCTCTGCTCTGTCAGGGCAATAAAAAATCTGTGTTTGCTGCACCTGTGCCTGTGCTATCTTTGGGAAGGGATAAAACCTGGATATGTAATTGTTTGGAGGAAGCAGAGTATTTATAGCAGGTGGCTCTGGGGGTGGTGTGGGTGTTTGTGCAGTCACGGTTCTCGACGAGCGGGTGATGAGTTATGATGATGATGATGAAATGGTTTTCTGTGTTTTGTGGTTGGAAAAGCAGCTTGGCACTTCTTCCCAAAGCTCCTGCAGTTTGTCTAAGTTAAGAAAGTCAGGGGAGTTCTTTTGCTGAATAATAATTTAAAAATCCAATTGAATTACAGAATTGTTTAGGTTGCAAAAAGATCTTTGAAACCTGTGTGGCTTTCAGGTAGGCCAAGAAATGTCCCAGTCTGAATATGCAGGACTTGACGAGGTCCTTGATATTGATAAGGATATAAATAATAATATAACCAGCTGTAAAATAAACTAAAAACACCATGGCTATGTTGACAGCAGGTTCCAGCTAAGATGACTTTTTAAGGCCCAACATTTTAACAATTCACATGATTTCTCCATTCCTAAAGAAATGTAAATTTAGGGTGTACCTTTCTGACTCAAACAAAAGCAGATGCTGCTTCAAGTTGTACAAGCTGCTGGTTTCTTAATTTTAAAGTCCTGATCTCTTCTGGCAAATTGTGATTTAATTACAGAAGTTTCTCAGAACACACAAACAGCACATGTACATTTTTTGAGGCATGTTCACTGAATAAAGATGAGGGAACTAAGGCAAGTCAGTCTGAAAAATGTTTGTTAAGGTGATCAAAGATGTGTTGAACTGTCCAGGTAAAGGCTAAAGGTTGTACTGAGTTACAGTTTCAATATTTTTAATGCCTTATGGGTTGATTTAAGTAGCGAAAGTTAGGGATAAACACAATTTTGTTTCTTTCTGCTTGGGTTTGTTGTGCTTAGAGCTGTGTGAAAGCTCTAAAGAAGACTTTGATATTCAAAGTTTTCATTTAATTTCCTTCTGAAGGAAATACCAAGAAGAATTCAGGTGAAAGGAAACCAGACAAGATTCATATGCCATTAAGGGAATTATATTAGGAGTTGTAATAATATCCCTTAATCTTAAAGAGGTAAGTCTCTTACAGAATTAAGGTTTTGCTTCTGCTTTTCATGCCATGTGAGGAATTATGGCTAATGCAAGTTGCTGATGTGAAAACATCCTCGCTAATCCTGTTTGGAGAGCGGCTCGTTCTGTGCTCCTCAGAAAAGGCACAAAACGATGTATTATGGGCCCTTCGTTAAATAATTACCTAATTACACCCTGGGACTGGCAGATAGCAATCTGAATGTTGCTGGCAGGCTTCTCCTAAAGCTGCAAAGCTCCGTGCGAGGAGCGCCACGTGCGCGGCGTCAGGGGCGCGTCGGCATCAGCAAACTCAAGGTGGAAAAGACATTTCAATCGGCTCATATTCATTACAAAAGCATCTACTCACCCTTCCCTGTGAGCTTCTCCCTTCTCTAGCTCCTGTATAACACCCAACAACACTTTGATGGTCTCCTGACTAGAGCTGATCAGGTTCTCCATCATCTGAAGCTGCGCTTTCAAGTCCACAACTTCGGTGTGAGGCACGATTTGTTGGCATTCCTGGCTCACGGCCACGGCCGTCCGGCAGGGCTGGCTCTCCTCCATGGGCGCGACGTTGACCTGCAGGCTCTGGTCACTACATTCGGGGGCCGGGCACCGCGGCCGCGCCGCGCACGCTCGGGCATCTCCGGCCGGGGGCTGCACCCCGTTCAGCTGCACCGTCCTCTTGTCGTCCTCCTCGGGGCACGGCCCCCAGTCGCCCAGGCCGGGCAGGTCGGGCTGCGAGGCCGGCAGGTAAACGGTGGCCACTTCGGTCTTGAAGACCCTCCCGTGGAGGGGCTGGGCGGCCTCGTCGCTCGCCAGCCGCGCCGCCGCCGCTCTGCCCCGGCCCGGCGGCCGCGCCGGCTCCTCCTCGCCGGGCTCCCCCAAGTTGGGCGGAGGAGGCTCTTTGGGAGAACTGTGCAAATCGCTGCTTTTCCAGGCCTCGGCGCCGTCGTCGTGCGCGGCGCGCTCGGAGATGTGGGAGATGAACTCGGCCGTCTGCAGGCTGCCGGCCTTCCTGCCCCACGCCGCGGCCTCGCCCGAGCCCCGGCCCTCCCTGTCCTTCACCTCGATCAGGAACCCGTTGTTCTCGCTCGGTAACGTCTCCACGGTCGAGGCGCTTTTCAGAATATTCCCTTTTTTCCGGTCCAGAGGGAAGGTCTGGTAGCACTTTTTGAGATCGGGGGAAGTCTGGACTCCCGTGCTCTTGGTGACGTTGGGGATGGACCTGCGGGCGGGCACCGTCATGTACTTGCGATAGGCCGTCTTGTAGGAGATGGCCTTGGCCTCCCTCTTGTCGGGGTCCTGCGTGGAGGAGGTGGAGAGCTGCTTGTCCCTCTGCTCGTTCTGGGCCTCGCAGATATCCTTAAACCTCACCTGGAGGGCTTTGTTCCGTTTCTTGATCTGCCGGTTGGGATCCAGCGCGTATTTCATCTCCAGGGCCAGGGAAGCCGCGGGCTCGACGTCGCTGTCCGAGGCGGTGAGTAAGCATTTGCTGGGCTCCTTACTCACCATGATGCCTGCAGCCAAAAACAGTGCAGAAAGCCTCAAGTTACAACAGCAATGTTATTTTTTTTCCCTGAGGTTTTTGCAAGATTTGAGCCACGTTCCTGTGATCCCGCGGAAACGGCTGCGACTCGCGACCGACGCGCTCGGTTCTGTCGAGTCGCAGCCCTTGTTGATTTTCTAGAGATTTGTGTCTTAATCATGCTTTTATCTCGATCTGTTGTGAATACCTGCTCCTCAGAGCTCAGAGAGGAGCATCCCTAGTTCCAGAAGTTTTTCTGCAGCCATTTCCCCGGGATAGCACCGTGGCTGTCATGCCAGAGCTTCCCAGGAAGCAATTTCCTTCAGGAATATGTGCTCCCAGGAAGCCAATCTCTGAATTTACCTGATAGTTACTAAAAACTACAGGGAAATTGAAAACCTAGTATCTTTGTCCAAGTGAAGAAAAGTTGAGAGCTCTGCCCACCCTTAATTCTCCTTTAATGCAAATATTTAGTAGCAAGAAGTGTCAAACTGGCATTATTTTTAGAGTGTGCTTGCTTACCAAACACATTTCTGCTGTGTAATGTATTCAGTGTTCTTTGCAAGGAATTAATTGGTCGTTAGAGGTGTCATTATTTGGATTTTTATAAAAAATTTCCACATGACTACAACTAAATACAGATTAATTATTATTAGCAACTGGTTGGTAGTGCTGGATGCGTAAAATTTATGAATTAGTGAAGTTTTGGAGGAAGTCAGCAGTGCATCAATTAAGGTTTTGCTTCAAATGCAAAACAACTCATCCTTTCCTAGAAGCAGTAATGTGCCTTTATGATACAGCTGTTTATCCCAAAAGATCCTAAAGCACTAAAACCCCCTCCAAACCTGTGATGATTCACAGAAATTACTTAATGTGCCATTGAAATATAAGCTCCTCCTCAAGGAGGAGAAGATGCCAACTGCTTAATACAGCATCTACCCAAAAAAACCCCCAAACCCCAGCGGTTGTACAGATCATAGGGGATCTGGAGTAGCTGCATAATTAAGATTTCATTTTTACACCTCATCAAGTTGTAATTTTTACTTGCCCGTTGTGCAGATTTCTCCCTGAGATTTGCTGAATTACCAAATTCCCACTTAATCCAAACATTGTGCACATATCTCGTGTTGAAACCCTCAGAGGGACTCAGGAGTACAAAGTAAAGGGACTTTCAGGTGTACTTGAAACATGTTTTTAATTAAAATTCCTTTGTCTATTTAATAAAATATGTGAAACTCTTGAAGAGTTAAGTGCCATAATAGCATCTGTTTTAGAAAGCCAACTCAAGGGGCTCAAGGGAATGAATCCTTGACTAGTCTGTATTTAAAGTAAGAAAGCTTAATGGGGAAATCATTTTCAGTGGAAAACTGAATGTTTATGATGTTTAAAAGTAGAAGTAACACTTCCCTAAAGATACACACAGATGTGCATGGCACAGAGTCCAAGATTGGACTTCTGGGTCAAAAAAACTCATGAAAATGTGTCATTACTTAATGTTTTTTTCATGTTTTAATTCCCTGGCCCCAGTAATTTGTGCAGAAGGAACTGAGATATTCCAGAATCCCCCTAGTTTGCCTTTTCCTGTCTGACTTAAGATGCTCAGGGAGTGGTGAGGGAGCTGCAGTCATTGGAGAAGTTTTTCTGTGACTGATGTAGTGCAAAGTCTGTAGAAGAAGCAAAAAGAAGGGAAAATTCCAGACAAAACCATCCAGCTAATGGAATCTGAGATTGCCAGATCCCACTTTTCAGCTGGATATTTTATATATACAAGCCTAGGATCTGATACCAAGGTGACTAAGTCCCTGTTTTGGGGGGAAAAGAGAGAATAAAATGGAAATTTTAAGGGGAGTCTGAAGATAAAAGTAGTGTAGGGGGGTAAGATCAGTTATCCCCGTGCCTTTAACAGGGATGCATGAGGTACAAATAGGGGCAGATTTTGAGGGGAATAAATCAACTACATTTGAATGTCAGGAATTTTTTGTTCCTGTTGAAACCCTAAATAAGGAGTCAGTTGTGGGGGAACATCAGTGTCCTGTCCTGGCTGCTTTGGGCTGTATTTTAATTGTAATTGTGTTTGTGAGTGAAGAGATGCCTCTATCTGAGGGACATTCTGCAAACAGAGCAGGTAGTGAGCACAGCCACCCATCTTTTTGTCTATCTAGGGCTGAAATTTGGGAATGTTTTAGTGAAAAAAGTGCTGCCTGAGAGACAAACCAGCTCCTTTAGCTTGCATCCCATTAAAATTCCCCATTAAAATCTATTGTAAAACCCCCAAAACTCTGCACTTCAGAATTACTGGAATCAAATTTTCCATAACAGTCTGGTAAATGAGTGAGTTGACAAAAAAACCCAAACCCTAAATACAAGAACACAACATCCATTACAGCCATTAGTTCCAAATCTGCCAGTGGGAGTTTCTGAGCTCCCAAGAAACTGTGGCAAAAATGAAACGCTGTATTCACAAAGATGTGAAATATTCAGTAACTGTCTCTGAAAAAAAGCCACGTTTTTACCCAGAAAGGCTACAAAAATTGGCTGTTAGCTCTGAAAGTCACCCTTTAGAACCATCTCTTAGGATTTCTCAGAGCTGTCAAAGTGAGTTTTTGGGCACTTGGTTATTTGACAGCAGGATCCATTAACATGCAATTTATTTTCAAGTATTGACTTGATATTTCATTTGTGTCTGTGACCTGTCTCCATTTTCAGATGATTCTACTTCCCACTTGAATCCCATTATTTTTGGGCTGGGTTTGTTTGGGATGAGTTCCCATGGAATTCCTGGAGTCCATAACCCAGCTGAAACCAGGAGTCTGGAGATATCCTCCAGAGTAGATAAATGAGGAACTTGATTCTGCAGTTAATTTTAAGCATATCTTTAATAGCCAATAAATTGATTCTTCACCAAACTGCTTGTCTCCCTTTCCCAACTTCACAGGCCTGATTGACTTAGCTGATGCAGTTTTTTATTCCCTTTAGTAGTTGGGAGTAATAATTTTAGAGATACCTGTGATTAAGAATGACAACAACCAAAAGAAGTCGATTTTTTTTTTTTTTTTTTTGCAGCCTTGCTGGAATCCCAGTGTCTCTGAGGGGAACTCTCTGTGCTCAGCTGATAAAAGAACAGTGTAGCAAAGAGTCAATTGTGAGTTAAACACTTCACAGGGAAGAGTTGATAAAATATTTCCTGTTTGGTTTTTGGTTTGGACAAAGTGTTGCCTCCTATTCTGGCTTATTTAGGCACTGCCACGGCGTCATCTGTGCAGGATTTTTGGATACTTTAGGAAACTACTGAGCTGGAGTTTCTCAGTTTATGGCTCGTGCTGTCAGGGGGGTAATAAAGCCTTTGAATTTGAATTTTAGTTGCAGATGCCAATTACACGCAGATAATAGAGTTCAACTTTTTATCTGTACTTACTTCAAACAAAGAGCTGATTTGCCAAACTAAATATTTAAGTAATCACAAGCTTAGTTTTTCACTTTTTAGCCTTGATTTGTTTATAAACTTGTGGCTGATTACCCTTAAGAAGCATCCCTCTGTGTTTGAATATGGAAATAAACTATTAACTAATAAAAATATCTAAAAAAGTTATGCAGAGAGAAGCTTTGAGTCGGTATAAAATCTTCAGGGTAATTATGGAAGCCACCAGGTACGGGGCACAAATCTTTGCAGGATCTTCACTGTGCATCCCAAACTCTGCAGAGTCACTGCTCTGCCAGGAGAATTACAGTGTGGAATTTCCAGACTGATTGGTTAATGAGGGGAGAGGAGATTTGGAACTCACCTTGCAATTTCCATTTTATCTCTGTCAGTTTTATGACACAGAAGCAGATTCAGGATGTGTTAACACGCAGAGTGGGCTTAAACTTCCCAGCTTCCAAATGCAGATGAAAGGCACAGATTTCAGTCCTTGGGTTTCCAGAGCAAATGAAGGATTTGGAGATGCAGCTGGAAACATCTGTGCACGTATTAAGAGCACACAGGATTTTGTGGATGGATGGATTGGCTTAAAATAATGCAGGGAATTGCAAATAATTGACTTTTTGCATGGAAAGTGGGAATTGATCTGTGGCATCTTTAGGCTTCTGGATATTTCCAGGCTGGGCATTCTCCCACTACCTCAGATATAATTTTATATGCTTAAATACCACCTCAAACCACTTACTTTTCCAAAACTATTTGATGTCTGTAAGTCATAAGTGTATCCATGGAATATTTATCCAATTGTACTGTTAAAGAGCAGAAAGAAACTCAGATTTACTTCATAGGAACAAATCCAGTATAGAAACCTAATGTTAATTCTAAATATCCCACACGGTTTGACTTCATTAAATTAGTATTTTTGTTCTTTTCAAAGGAATGTAATTGTTAATTAGCTGACAGTGGTGTTAAGTTAGAAACTTAAAAATTATATAGTATCATCCTAAAAGTAATGTCCAGTAAAGAAGAATTGTCATGATATAAACATTGGAAAATACAAATTATCTTAGGCAGTTATAAATTATAAAAATTGTTTGCAAAAACTTTGCCCGTGTTAGGAATTTTTGGAGGGTTTTAATACAAAAGAACTGAGGAGAAATTCTGACTTGCAGATAAATCTGAGGGTTGCAGGTATTCCCAGTTTTTAGGGGATAAAAAGTACTGGTGAGAGAGGATTATTAGGAAAACTGATGGGGTAGCCCAGCCTGTCTTTATTTCATCACAGAATCGTTCATGTAGAATAACAGACTTAGCAGTGCTGCTAAATGTCAAACCAGTATTTTTTTTTTTAACTCTGTTTTGAAACCCTGAGGCACTGAACTTGAATTTTCTCTCTCTCGAACTTCCCTATTTATTGCTCAATACCAAAGTCATCCTTACTGCTACAATTCCAAGTGCCTTGGAAGTCTTCCTTTGGAATGATCAGGATCCTGTGGCATTGGATTTGTCTTTTTCCCCCCTCCCATCCATTGGCAGGCTCTGTGAGAATGATGTATAAAATCATAGCTAATGGCTGAGATACCCAATAAATGCCTTTAAATGCTCTTGTGAGCTTCAGCTTCAGAACTAAGTGGCAACAAATAAAATGTACGATTTAATAAGCCTGGAGACTTTTAGATAAAACAGGAATCTACTGGAGGATAAACTACTTAAAATTTTCCTTACAATCCAAGCCAGTTTCCCTGAATGCAGCTGGGAGAGGCAATTTTCTTTAATTTTGACATCTCTACTATGCTTTCAGAACACAAATTTTAATAATACTTAGGTTTTGTTGCTTCCTATATTGTTCCATGCATAAAATTAAAAGGAATCCATTCAACGTGATAAAATCCTGGAAAATAAGGGTTATTTCCCCCCTAACAGAATTTTGCAAGGAATAGCACCATTAACAGGAGATTTGCACTTGCACTAAAACCAGTGCAGACTTACAGGGTGAGTTAATAACTATTAACTTCCCAGTGGAACAAATGCAATGTCACAAGATACTCCCTGGGAATTCAGAGTGTTCTGATCTCAAACATTTGCTGGGATTTAGTGGACTGGAAAAAATAATGCCTCTGTTAAGAGAGCGATGCTGATTTTTCTCCCTGTGCTCTGCAGCTCTGGCTCTGAGGACGAGAGGAGGGAAGCATTATTTTTATTATCTTTAGCATTATTTTGCCATGTAAATCTGGGCAAGGCTTTGTCCCTGCTGCTGGGGGAGGAGGAGGAGGATGCTGCTGAGGATGGGTTGCTTGGAGAATCCCTAATAGTTCTACTCACACTCTCCTGGCTTGCAGGAGTCCAAAAGCCACAGGACTTGCACTGGAGGGTTTTTCATTTTTATGGGACTTTCTGGTAAATAATTTAAAGGGCAAGCTGTTAAAAACAAGAGTTTAAGGCAGTTCCTTATTGGCATTACTGTGGAATACTAAGTTTAATTGTTCTTGGTTGACATCAATAGGTTTTGTGGGTGTTTAAGGAAAAAAAAACCAAACAGGCAAATGACAGGGAAAAAGCAGTGCTGCTCTTTAGCTTTGCCCAACAGGGTTGTAAAAGTGTCAGAGCTCTGCACAGAGGGACGTGAATGCTGAGAACACAGAATCATGGAATGGCTTGGGTTGGAAAAGATCTCATTCCAGCCCTGACAGGGAGAGGGACACCTGCCACTGTGCCAGGTTGCTCCAAGCCCTGTCCAGCCTGGCCTTGGACACTCTCAGGGGTGGCCCAGGCCGGGCTGTGGTGCTGACTGTGGGCACCTGCAGGAACTGCTGCTGGTTCTGTCCCTTCATCGGAGATTTTCAAGCATTGGGTGAAAAGGAAAAAGCAGATAAGCAGGTCCCAGCTCCAGCCTTCGATCCTACATCCTTAATTTTGCTCTGCAGGTCAGAGCATTCCCTTGGGAATGCAGGTGATCCTACAAATGGGAGGTGACAGTGACATTCCTGGGGTCAGTGCCTGTACGGCATCCCAGCCTTGTCAGCTCTTCCTGCTTGGATCAGGGCTCCAGGCAGACAAGCTTGGGAGGGTGTGGAGAGCTGTTAAACAACTCAGCTGGGTAATTTAGGTCTAAAACCTGACATCATTAGCAAGATGTTAATTGGGGAATGGGATCTGTCTAGATGTGTTTCTGCACTCCACTGCTGGCAGCAGTCACTGCCAAATAAGAGCTGTGTCATTTGTCACCTTCTTGAGGAGCACATTCCCGAAGTTTCTGGGTTCAGGCAGGTTCTGGTTCTGCTGGAATTCTGAATTATCCATGTACAGGTGGAGCTGAGCGTGCTGGTGTTGGGGAAAGCACACAGAGCAGTCTGACTCCTGCTAGAGCACTGTACAAAAATTCCCATTAGTTACCCAAAAAGAGTTCTAGTAGAGCAAAAAGCTTCAGTTGCTGAGGGGAATTAGAGTCCCTAAAGCTGCATCTAAGATGTTCTTGAAATACTGGGAAGGAAGAGCCAAAGTCTCGTGTGAAGGGAAGTTGTCTTAAACTCCCCAAATCCCAGGTTCTCATCAAACAGGAGGACTCTGGGAGAGGGCTGATGGAAATTGCTCATTTCAGGGAACACAGCTGTAGTGCCATGTGGGAAGAGCTGCATGGGGAATGAAGAGGGAAGCAAATACAATGTGGAGTTGCTGAGCAGGTTGCTCCGAGGTGTTGTGGACCTGGGATAACATGGAATAGGATTTTAAAATAAACTTCATAGCAGGGGGTTGGAATGAGATGATCCTTAATGCCCTTCCAACCCAAACCACTCTGGATTCTGGATTTTAGCATGAGTTGTTTGTGATAGGGATGATCAGGAAGGTCATTAAAGTAATATTTAAAGACCCTCTCAAGGATATTTTTTGGCACCACAACTGGCCACCAGACAGATAATTTGCATCCCTTTTCTTGTGTGTTTTTATTACAAATTGTGAGGGCAGGAACGTAGCACGTTCTTCTCACCAGCTTGCTCATCTGAAACACACGGATTCCTCTGGAATTCAGCAGCTTGGGCTCAGTCTCCAGAAGGGATCAGTGTTATCACTGGTAGCAGGCAGTTCAAGCATCATTTCTGCTGAATTACTCTCTCCAGCAGTGGGATGTTTTATCTGTCTCTTTGTCAGCTCCGTAGAGATATCGCTGGGTTTTATTTGCCGATGGCCTCGATACACAGAAATGTATTCAACTGATCCACAAGTTAAATTTCTCTGCTCCTGGATATCTCCTCATTCATTTCTCTTCTCTATTTGCAGGAGAGAATAATGGATATAATAACAAAATGGGCATGAACAACCAATTACTAATGGTTGGAAGGAGACTTTGGGTGTGTTGCAAATTTTGTGCTTATTCATAGATAAATACACCAAAATTTTATTGAATTCCCTCTTTCTCCTTCTCCCAGAAAGAAACTAACCAGACCAGAACTACTTGATGTGTTATTAACTTTTAAAATGCAGTCCTGAATTCACACACCTGCTTCAATGGGTTTGTCTTGGGCATCAGAGAGCCCCTGTTCCAGCTTTTAAAAAGTCCTTTACGCCACGGTTGGGCTTTATAAGCTTTGACCTCACCAAAATTGTTTCAAGCAATGCAGTCACAACCTTGAATTGGGGGAAAAAAAATGGAAAAGGAGAGAGAAGGACGGCTGTAAAACAAGCAGGGGAGGTGGGCAAGAGTACAAAACAAGTAACTCCTTTTTTTTTTGTGAGCTTGTGACAATTCCTCCTCACTCAGACCAGATGGAAAGAGCTTCCTCTGCTTTTGTTTTTAAACTGGTTTAATTTGGTAACTACGTGGGCTTTATTTATAGGCTTGCTCCAGCAATCATGGGCAGGCAAAAATAACAGCAGCAACCTGCTTCTCCTGCCCATGGATGCCACAAACTCGAGTTAAAGCTGGGCTTTCTGAGATGTTTAACAACTGGTTTTGATATGGGCTGAGTCTGAGACCAGATATCAGCAACTCTGGGGAGGCAGAGCTCCAGCACTTCCCTGCCAGGACAGAAATCTCTTGTAGTGATTTAGAAGTTTGGATCTGCACCTAAACAGAGCAGGACTTGAAGGCCTTCAGTCTTTTAAAACCATCTCTGTTTAATTCAGACTTTGAAAATGGCCCTTACTCCTCTGCACTCCTCTGTATCAAACCCAGTGGATTTAGCTGGGAAAAAAATGGAGTAAAATCAGGCTCAGTGTCTTGTGCCACCAAAGGGGGAGAAGAACAGGCACAGAGGACACCAAATGTGGCTGTTTGATCACTGAATTGTTATTTTTACACGCAGTTCTCTTTGCCTGGGAGACTTGTGCTGGGATGTCTTAATGGGAGGCAGTTTTCAGGCACCAATCACCCTGACACAGAGCAAAAGCATGAACAGGGTGAACTGTTCTCAGGAGTATTAAGGGATCACTTTTCTGCCTGAATGTAGTAAAATTGGAGTAAACAGCCTTCAAATGGGCATGTGCCACTACAATAGGAGAATGCTCTGAGCACCTTCTGTGTGGTCAATAACAATTTAAAATCAAGTGTCGATACCCAGGGAGTCGTACCTGTGTGTGTTCAGAGGTTATTCAGGATTTTGTAAGCGAGCACCAGTTTGCAGAAGGCTGAATGTGGAACTCCCACTGAATTTACCACTCCGAGATGATTTTTTTCCTTAAAACATGCTCATGATTTCATTTTCATAAAGCCTTTTTAATTTGCAAACCGATTAGTAAAAAATACAAGGGAGTACTGGGCTATAAAATAGATTTGTTGCTTACATGTTTTTTAATATGTTAGACAAATTTTCAGCAGTTCTTCAAACCGTGCCTGTCATAAAGCAGAATATAAGAGCTTTTTATTAATAGCTAGTTCAGATAATCACGTGAATTTTTTATGGCCTCAGATATTCTAGATTTACTGCCATTTCCTCAAGTGGGCATGAATTATGGGACTGTACATCCCTAGTTCTCCTGTCCTGTGCTTGGATAAGGAATGGCCTTGAGACATCACAGCTCCAGAGCTCTGTGGAGGTATCCTTACATTTTAGCAGGGATTTTTGGCAAGCTCACAGGTTTCCCTCGCTGGTTTCCACATCAATCACGGCAAAGGACTGGCATGGCTAAGGTTGCTTTTAAATCCTCCAGAAGCAAACATTCGTGTCAGTATTTCCTTGCCTTCTGTACAGTCCCTGGCTGAGTTTGGAATTTTGGATTCCCAGCAGTGGTGTCTGGTCACCGGTCTGGGAGGTGACGCACGCTCCGTGACTCGGCACCCTGAGCTTCTTCACCACATTCTCCTTCCCTGTGTTGCTCTCCACTGAACTTACCACTCTTTTTTCCTGAGTGAATCATGCCTAGAATAGACTTTAGAATCTGCTGCCCCTCATGCAGAAATGCTCTGTCAGTGCAGTGGTTAACTGGGGAAAAAGGCAGCGAGGCTCTTACGAGCTCCTTGTTCGTGAGCTCAGTTAGTACAAGGGTGCACTGAGGGCTAAGTGCTGGCCCTCTTGATAAGGAACTGAACACTTTCTCTTGTGGTGCTCCTGCCCAGCTGGTTTTTTGTGTGTCAGTCCCAGGGAAAAGCACTGATTCCATCCAGGATTAGAATTATCTCGAGCATCTCGTACAAAACACACATCGTTAATAATGATGGAGTCCTAAAGAACAAACATCTTTCATCAAGGGCATCGTGACATCCTTACAAAAAAGCCCTACAAAAAGCTGATTTAGTATCAGCTTTCCCCATTATGTGAAGGGAAGATGCTATCAATGCAACAGCACCTTAAACTCTGGGGCAGGAATTTTATTTTAGAACTGTTGGAATTAGAACAATTCAGCCTGAGTCTTTGGATTAGCAAACTACATTATGGATTTCTCCTGGAGTCAGGGACCCTGTGTATAGCAGAATATCACCCTCCAGGTGATAAATTAGTAATACCTGAGCCCTGAGATATTTTCATCCAAATATGAATTTTTAATACCAGGAGAAAAATCCAGCATTTAACTTAGAACTGTTATTTGTTCAGAGGGAACAGATCGTTGTAGTCCAGACAGCCAGGCACGAGCAGGCTGGTGGAACACCAAGAGGCATCACACCAAGAGTGAGGAGATCTGTTCCTCTCCCTGATTCCCTGCTTTTACTCTTGGTCTGTTGGCTTGCAATTTGACATTAAATCAATCCCAGTCCATGGCTAAGACATAGTTGCATATCATGTGATTATTTTATTTATTTATTTCATTATTTTTAGCTAGGAGTTTATTTATCTAGAAGCCAGATTTTAACCTTGATACATGCAGCATTCCTGGCAGCCCGGTAAATCCGAGCACGATCCAGCACTTAAGTGGAGGGGATAAATTCCCAGTTTCTATCAGACGTGACCTGTTACTGGTTTGCCTTTCCTTAGCACTTGCCGGCATTCAGCTGGGGGGAAAAGAAACGATTCTCCGAGGCTGGGAAAAACAGGTCTTCCCAGACTTCCCGGTCTTAGAGCCTAATGAGTTAAATTCTCCTCCGTGCGGGATTTTAAGCTGCTTAGACGCACAAGGTCAAAGCCAAGCGCTCCATTCCCCATTCCGCCTCGTGGCTGAGAGGGGGGCACGGCTCCCTTGGGACAGAGCCCTCGGGAGACGGTGACATAAGCGGGGAATCTATTCCCTGCTTCCAGCAGTGCAAGATGTCCCTGTTTAGCCGGGGCTGGCGGCCCCCCCGCCTCCCCCAGGCAGATCCCATGGAACTGCAGTCCTGCATCCATCCCCTGGCTGCCGTAACTCCCGTAAACACGGCATGAAGTACAGGCGCTGAGGGCACGGCAGAGCGTTTGTGACTAGCGAGGGAGGCGAGATGGAATTGCAGAGCGGGAAGCTCGGGATGCCTTGCAGGATGCAAGGACTGGGACTTCGGGGACGCTTCCCTGCTACCTTTTGTCCCGTTTTCCTACGGCGTTTCCACGGCATCCCCGATTTCTGTGTGCTCGGTGATGGTGATGGGGGACTCGGGTGTGTTAAATCGGGAGAACCCCGCACACTTCAATGAATAGCAGCAGCTTCAGTCCCCGAGGAGGATTTTTGGGTTGGTTGGGCTTTTAATGAAGTGCTGTACTGCGAGTTCAGGGATGAACACATCCCGTGTTCCTCCATCGCCGCTGTACGGACACTTCATTAGGACGGCTGAAGTTAATAAGCAGCGGTAGTTCCTCGCCATCAGCCATGTGAAAAGCCAGAGCACTCCGTGCATCCTCCAAAAATCCTCCAGCTGCCCCTCTCCCCTCCCAGGCACCGCTGGAAGGGGAGCGGGCAAAGAAACGCTGGTATTTTTCTAGAAGAAAGTCGCGTATCGGGATATTCTCCTTATCTGTCGCGAAAGTTACTGGATGCAGGAGCTGCTCGCAGGCAGGCAGATACGCTATTGCATAACGCTGGCGCTCAGCCTTTCCTGCTCATCCCTACGAAGTTTTCCGCCGGCAGAACCAGCGGACGGGTTATTTCGGGGGGCTCGCTCAGCGCCTTACCTTGTGCTTCCTCACGCAGAAGCGGCGGTCTGGGCGAGCATCTCCCTCCAGCCGCCGGGGCCAGCTGGGCGTCAGAGCCTGGGCGCCGGGGCGCATCTGCCGCGGAGCCGCCGAGCCGCCCGAGGAGCCGCAGCCGCCGCCGCCGCCGCGCTGCCCCGCTGCCCTCATGGGCTGCGGCGGGGGCTCGCTGTCGGGGGGTCCCCTCGGCCGGGTCCCCGCCGAGGGGAACTTGTTGAGCGGGACCGGCGGGCGTCCCCCAGCCGGGCGGGAGCGGGGAGGAGGAGCCGGGGGCCGGGCTGGCGGCGGGGGCGGGCGGGGGAGGTGGGATGGAGCGATGCTCGGCGCGCAAGGAGGGGAGAAGCGCGGAGCCGGCGCTGGCAGGCTCGCTGGGAGCGCTCCGTTATTCCTCTGGTTCCTCCTCTGCGCGGGGGTTCGGCGATGCCAGAGCCGTGCGCGCCATCCCCGCGCTCCCGGTGGCGCTACGGGAGCAATGGAGCAGCCGCAGAGTGGGTGATGCTGATCCATTGGGAATTTCAGCGGAGCGCTGGGTTAAAGCTACACGGCTGCCTTTTAGTGGGAGGGAAAGTGTTTAAGGTGCTGAAGGAATAGCTGCTCCCATTTGCTTTTAAACCTTGTATAAAATGGACGCAAGTTCAGAGCAAGGCAGATTGGCAGAGGGATTGATAAACGTGATAATCTGCGGTAAAACTTGAATCCCATATTTTCTCTCGTTTTACGGAGGGTTTAGCAATTATGTTTTTCACTTAAAAAAAAAAAAAAAGAAGTTGGAAGTTAAATAGGTCGTGCATATTTGACCTGAATGATAGACAGATAATGCCATCAGAGGCACGAGAATTGGTCCGAGTTGGAAGAGTTGGGTCCGTGTTTGATCCTGAGATTCCCAGGAGTTTTGCTGTTCAATAAATACTTTCCAGCAGGGAAGTCCCCTAGCCCAGGTGCCAGCAGGTGTGGGCCACGGAGCTCCTCTGTCACAGCACTGCCTTCTGCAGTGGTGCCGATGAGGGTTATTGATTTGGGGGCTTGCTGAAGCCACCCCTGATTTGAAAGGGCAGATGAGAGCGGCTGCACCAGCCCGAAATGTTCCACCGCGACCCCCCCGCCACAGCAGGCAGGGACAGCCGAGCTGGGCGCTGGACGAGTCCGGGCACCCACGGACACGATGCGGCAGCAACACTGGCTCGAGTCCTGGGTGTTCTTTGGAGTTCATTATCCGGAGCAGCCCGCTGCAGCAGGGAAGCGCCGGTGCTGCCGCAGGGCCGGGGCAGAGCGGCGCCGCCAGCCCGGGCTCGGGGCTGTGCCCGGTCCCCCGGGGGATCCGTGCGGCTCTGGCTGGCGGAGCTGGGTGTGCGGATGGAGGCACGGGGAGCCTGGGCGGTGAAATCGCGTTCTGGCTGTGCAGGGCTGGATCAGAGCGGTGTTCAACAAAGCAGGCAGTCAGCAGAGGGCAGCTCCGTTGCTCTCCCTGTCTGCTGCTACCTGTGCAGGTACTCCCATTGCCCTCTTCCCTCTGTTCCTTACCTCTGCTGCTGATCCATGAACGAGGGGTGTGCCCCCCGCATCACCTGCTGCTCTGCCCTGGGGTAGGGGCTGTGACACAGCCATGTCACAGCTTTGGTCACACTTAGCATCTCTCATGGTATTTTATCAGAGATTTTTTTTTCCCAAAGAACTTAAATATCGACCTGCTTATTGATGCAACAGCAACCACCACGCTCTTTTTTTTTTTGTTTGTTTGTTTGTTTTTTTTTTTCTTTCTGTTTTTCTTCCCAGCAGTGCTGACTTGCTGTATTCCAGGTCCTCTGTGGATTTCTCTCTACGAAAGCAAATGTGGTTTTGGCTGCAGCCTGGATACAGATGTGGGTAAAATTACATGGTAGGGTGACCAGGTCTGAAAAAACACGGGCTGCTTCCTCAGAGCAAACAGATCAGTGCTAGGAGATGCTGCTGCTTTTTCACGAGCTGAAAATGGGAGTTTATCCAGCCCATGATTACTGGAAGCAAATACTATAACTCGATATCCTGAGTGACTTGGAAGGAGAATCTCTCTGACAGAAGCAGCAGTTAAACATCATTCTTGTCTTCTCCATAATGATATTTAGAAGCTGTTGTCTCAGGGCTGATTAGTCTTGCACAGCATTATGCATGTGCTCCACTTACAAACCATGCAGCATCTTCTGGAGGCTTTTAGGGAATTAAAAAGTACTTTCTGATGTGGGCCAGATTCATGTGTAACTGCTGACACCGTTGGTGTGTACAGGGATCTTTGAAATCAGGGTTTGTGAAAAATAAAGTGTTTTGTGATTATCGTGCTTCATGTTACTGTAACAGCACATAGAAGTAAATACACTGGGAAATTGGAACTGCTTCATCATCCCATTTGCCAATTTTTTAGCCTTTAAAAATGCTGAGCACAACTGTTGCATAATGAAATGCAGTGTTGAAGAGATGCTTGAAGGGGAGAGAGGGATTGGGCTTCAGCCTGGGATGGTACAAAGAGAAAAGAGACAATTAATTGTAGTTGTTCTACAATTTTATTATTTCTCTCTCATGGAGTGTCCTTCCTTCCCAGATTGGCCTTTTCTCCCTGTGTCTGTCAGGGAGGAGCGAGCACTGCTTGGGGCTGCAGTGCCTCCTTTGTGTGACAGCTGCAGGTGGACTCCTGCCTGGGGCTTCTGGGGCAGTGGGAAAAGCAGGGATTGGAGAGCAGTGAGATGGGTTTTTAGTGGCATTCTCAGTGGAGAAGTACAGTAAGGGGCCCATCTCCTCCTGTTCCTCTAGAGCATGCAGGTGTGACAGTGGAGCACTAAAATGTCATTTCTTGGGACAGTCTGTGAAGTTTTTGTGGAGGAAAGCTCAGATGCAGCTCAGGGAGGAGCAGGGGGCAGGCAGAGCTGGAGTTACCTGCCAGGTGTTTTTGTGACCAGTGTGGGGAAGGAGGATGATAAACCAGCACCAATGGGATTGTCAGAGCTACATTAAGTAAATTATATTGGGAGGCATAATTTAAATCCCAGCACTTCCTGCCTGAGCTGGGTTCCCAGGGATGATAATTCTTTAGAACCAGGTGAATTTATGGCAGAACTGTGTTGGAGATGAAGGAAGGGTCAAGTTCACTTGATTTGAAGCAGAGCTGCTAACAGAGCTGTGCCTTTTCTCTCTGTAGTCACTTTGGACCAATGCTGTCATTCTGTCTTTGCTAAATCAAAGTATTTTCACATTGCTGAACCTGCATTCCCATTAATTAGGTGTTTTTTTCCATGCCTTTAGTTGATAACTGCCTGGCTTTCGGGGCTAAATTGGTAATTTCTTTATTTATTTCCTCCAACCTGCCATTGGAAGAGAAATGGAGGGGTGTTAAATATGCACCTCTGCTCCAGCTGAGGTGAAGGCAAACTTGGCTGGAATTTCAAACAGGTCTTCATGCACTCAAATCCTTGGAGGTGCTCCTTGCTTTGGAGGGGGATATTTCTTGCTTGGCTGGGATGCAGAGAAATAAAGTCTCTTGGAATCATGTTTGGCAGAAATTTGGGAGATCTGCTGGAGTGTCTTGCTCCATTTTGTCTTTTCCATGAGCTTGGAGAATTCATTTGAGCCTATGCTGCTGTCTGCTCTTTACCTATAAAGTGCTAATTTCACATCTCTTTACTTAAAGGAATATTTTGAAGGTACAGTGGATTTAAGAATATGTGTCTAATACCCATAATACCTGTGTGCAGCTGAAATATTAAACAGCTGATTGAGGGAACTGCTCTTTGTGGGTTTTCTGCTCAGAGAAGAAAAATGCTGAGTAACCTCATTAGCTCTGATGGTTATTTCTGTGTTTCGTTGGGATAAGAATGAGCAAGATTTAGTTTTCTCTCTCAATTTCCCTTTGTACAGATCACTGGAAGAAAAATATAACAGCAGGTCTCACCAGCTAAAGCTGAGATTTTGGGTTCCAGTTGAATGCTGTCTCATCAGGAGCCCAAATTGCTGGAGATGTCAAGAAAATCTGAATTTTCTTGGGATAGGAGTGGTCGTTTTATCTGTGTTTATAGTTCTTAAAAGTTAATTTTCAGCACACAGATGTTTTTGGGAAGGGAGCTGAAGTGGTGGGGAGTGGGAAGCCTTGGTTGTTCTTCCAAGGATGGGGGCTCTGAGCTGCTCTCTGGTGGTGTGGAATCACTTCCCTGATAAAGATGTTCTCAGGAGATGCCAAATTCTGGTTCCATTTTCATGCAGCCTGTAGAGTTGGGAAATAAATGAGGGTCTGGGAGAGCAGGTGATGTATGAGGCCCTAAATGGCTGCATTTTGTTCATATTTGAAAGGCAGTTCAGGCTGTCGTCATTACTGATGACTTGTGCTTTTAGAGCCCTTCTTTTTGCATTTCAGAAATCCTCTGTGCCCATCTGAATAATAAATCACCCTGTTTGATTTGCTCTCCGAGACCAAATGGGAAATTACATCCTTGTTAAGATTCTTGAGGAACTGGAAGTGTGGGGAATGTTTTTAAAGGAACATTCTGCCATCTTTATTAATATTTTGCTTTGTCTCGTCTATTTTATGACCTTCCCAAATTCCAGGGTTTTCTCTCTGACTGCTTTGTGGCAAAGGGAAAACATCCTGCCCTGCTTAAAAATAAAAAGTAACAAATCTGGTCGTACTTTGGATTGCCTTTGACAAATGATTTCAGATTTAAGCACCTAATGAAATGTGGGATGAGCATGAATTCCATCTACAAACTCAAGTTATGGGCAGAAAAAAGGCAAATCCAACAAATAATGGGGATACTTGCATCTGATTCCTATTTGCTCTTTGGTGGAATAGTATATTATTTATACAACATTAATTTCATTAGATGGAGGGTTTAAATGCAACTTTTCTGTCAAATTGGAGAACATTTGATGTTCTAAATTCATGTAAACTCCCAAAGCCTCAGGAAGGTTTTCTCATTTGAAATATTGAACTATTTAAAATTTGAACATAGCATAAAAATACAGACTTTTATGTGCTTTTTGCATGTTGCCTTCAAGTTAGAAGCCCAGAGAGCAGCCAGGTCCTAATGCATAATGCTTACCAGAAAAATAAGCTGAAATTAAATGTGCTAAACAAGTGAAAAATGAAAATCCTACCAAATTATGGAAGAGAGAAATAATGAACAGAGCAAATAGAATTAAACCATTTCTGTCAGTGCTCTGAGCCTAAACCAAAATTAAATGTTTTGGCCATAATGTTCAGAAATGAACTCTTTAGTGTAGTTTCTAAAATCCCCAAGCAAGTGCCAAAATAAAATTGCTCTTAATAACTTTGATACATGACAGAGAAATATGATGGCAGTGAATAAAAAAGGGATATAAAGAGGCAGTTTGCAGCATCATGGGCACCTAAAACTTAGCCATATGCTCACAATTAAAAGCTTCTCCTCCCTCACTTATTTTTTTTTTCTAAATAAAATGACCTAGAAACTTGCCTTGTGCAAAGAAGAATATGCTAAATTCCTGATTGACTGTGCAAAGACTTAATTCTTTTGTTTTTGTATTAAATGTCTGTGACTGAGTTTTACCTTAAGAAAGGAACAGAAGTTATTTTGCAAAGTCTGGAAATCCTAAAAGCCCAAGATATTTCAAAAAGTTGTGTTCTGAAAAATATGGGAAGCCTGATAATGACATTAAATGAGTTTACAATTGACAGCAGAGGCCACGTGAAGTCCTTCTTAATCCTTCTTGGTCTGTGGCTCTTCAAAACGCAGTGCAGGAAAAATGGCTCTGTCCTTTATGACTTGGGGACACTGAATTAAAACCCATTCAAAGCAGCACCACATTCTGATTTTCTTCAATTTTTAAACAAGTTCAGGACTTTAAATATTAAATACTTAGTGGTTGAGGAGCATGATTAGCAGCTGCTTTATATCCAAGGGGTGTCCATCAGTATTATGGTCCAATAACTGGAAGGGCCATTGGGAAGGAAAAGGATGAAAGCTCTGAAAACCCAGAAATATAGTTGTCATTTGATAACAGCGTGGCACTTCCTCAGTTTACTTCTGGGAATTCGAAATATGCCCCAATAATGTGAGTGTATCCACATCCTTCCCTTCTCAGCATGCTCCTGCATGGGGGAGTTTGTTGGATGGAGGTGGAGTGGCTGCTCCTTGTCCCCAAATTTCCTTCTCCTGACTTGGTGCATTCCCTTGTGGAGCTGCCTGTGCTGCCTGTCCCCTCAGCTCCTGGAGGCACAACTGCCATCACTCCCTGGGTGGGAAAAGGAAATGCCAAGATTAAAAATCCCATCTCATATTTGTTTGAAATTCATCTCCTGTTGGCTTCAGCTGCTGCCTCCCAGTTCTAACACAGTGAAAATTGGGAGCAACAGCTGTGCACTCCTTTCATCCCCACTGCTGTGGGTTTGGAAACCTCAGGAAAATGGAAATCCATCCACTGGGCCTTCTTGGGAGAATTTGGGCTTTGTGGCCCCTTCTCAGGAGGGAACTTCTCCATCCCTTGTCACAGAGTGGTTTAGGCTGAAGGGACATTAAGGCTCATCCCCTTCCCCCTGCCCACCTTCCATCATCCCAGGGTGCTCCAGCCTGGCCTTGGGCACTGCCAGGGATCCAGGGGCAGCCACAGCTGCTCTGGGCACCCTGTGCCAGGGCCTGCCCACCCTGCCAGGGAACAATTCCTGCCCAAAATCCCATCTAACCCTGCCCTCTGGCAGTGGGAAGATAAAAGTCTCTCTCCATCTTTCTTCCAAGCCCTCCTTAAATATTGAAGGCTGCAAAAAGTTCTCCTTGGAGCCTTCTCTTCTCCAGGCTGTCACTTTGGTGGCCCTTCTTGTACCTCCTGCCATCTCTGATGCCCCCTCAAGCTGTGGAGACTCCGTTTATTTATGGAATTGTTTTTCTTCTCTGTGAGCTGATGGAGATCAGAGCTTTCCTTGAAGCCTGGTAGGAAACATCACCAGGGCTTTGTCTGGGCTCAGCTTCTCCTCAGGACGATGAGCTGGAGTCATGAGCTGAGGAGCTTTGTTTGGAAGCATAATCTTGTTATTTCACATCAATTACCAGGTGTCAGATCAGATCTGCAGCAGCTGATTATCTGATGAGGGGCTTGGTGTCTTGTGGGAGAGCTCCTGGGGACTGAAGGTGGTGACAACTGGTGGTGGCACCTTGAAAGCTGACACATCGTGTCACAAATGCCTTTGGTGGCTGGGACAAGGGACCTCAAACCTTGGGGGGAAGGAAGGACAAACCCCTGCCCTTCTCACTGAAGAATGCCAGGATGGTTTGGGTTGGAAGGAGCTTGAAGAGCATCGAGTCCCACCCCTGCCATGATCCCAGGTAGCTCCAAACCTCATCCAGCCTGGCCTTGATATTCCACAGCTCATTTAACAGGCAATTCATGATGTGGGGTTTTAAATAAAATTTTATAGAAAAACCACACATCATGAATTTTAATAAATTTTAATACAATTTTAGTTTAGGACTTAACTTTAAAGTATCCTTTTTGTTTGTTTGGCCTTTATTAAAATGTGGTTTTTTTCTTAATTTTCAGGTGTTATCAAAAGTTACAAGGATAAGATTCCTGCCTAGAAAAAAGCCCAGTAACTGGAAAAAACAGAATGCTTGTACATGTTAATTTTTCCATTTATTAAGGAAAGAAAGAGTTTTAATAATTCACAGGGATGCAATGAGTATTTGCCTTTTATATATTCAGATTTATCACTTGGCTTGAATTGTAAACATATTAATTCCTGCCTAGCAGTTAATGACTTTGGGTAATGTTTGTACTCTCTTTATGCAGAAATTGTCCATATACCTCACAGTTACTTATAGGGACAACCTAATCACAGCTACTTCCTTGGCTATGAAAAACATTTTGTCTTGCTCTAAGTAGCTTTTCTGAGGTATTTTTAAAGCAGTTTTGAAATAATGCTTAAATTTTCCTCCTCAGCAGATGATGAGTGTTTTTCAGCCAAGAGAAGTTACAAATCCCATTTTTGCCAAATGTCAAGAGTGGGATGAGTGTTGTAGGCTCTGCCATAACTCAGGGTTGGTTGGTTTTCTGCTGTGGTTTCAAATGTTATGACCCCAAAAAATGAGTTGGGATGGTTTTAAATGCATGGAAATTATACCAGGAAAGGTACTTCCCAAATAATGACACTGTTGCATTAAAGTAGGAGTAAAACTTTTCACTCATGTTTTGAGATCTCAAGATGGGCCCTGGGAATAACTGAGATCTTCCGGTATTTTTTTTCCTCCTTTTTTTTTTTTTTTTTTTTTTTTTGGTATTTTTAATATATCTAAGTAGTACTGTAACATTTGAATTCTACAATATTTTAACCATAGATTCACACAATGTGTGATTGGGCTGGGAGGGCCCTTAAAGAAAATTTAGTTCCACTCCCTACCATTCCATCGAGGTTTTGCAGTAGCCTGTGTGCTGATTTTAGGGTTTTTTATTCTTTCTTAATATTTATTTTCTATTTTGAATCTATCTTAAAGCTGCTTCGCCTTTGCTGGTTTGATTTTCCTTCTCCTTGGGACAGATTCCTGCATCTCCAGGGCTGGGATGGGAAATCCTGCGTGCATCTGGGCATGGACCTGAACATCAGAACCTGGAAAAGAGATTCCTGTTGTTACTGCCCAGATGGGAGGAAAAAATAGGAAAGAAAGGGATGTGTATCATGGGATAGCCATGCATTTTCTTGGAATGGTGTAGGAAGGCTGAGCTGAGCTCCTGGAGCAAAGCAGCCCCTTCCCAGGAGCATTCCCCATCCTGCCCCTGCAGCCCGAGGAGCTGATTTTCACTTTGGAAAGTTTAAACCACTGATTTGGATCTTGGTTTGGATTTAATTGCTTTTTCCAAGGAGAGATTAGTTCTCATTTAAGTGTGGATGAGTAATTAAAAAACCATCTCTTAACTTAAGTTGCTTTTGTTGCCCACATGCCGGGGCTGTAGGTAGGGGAAAGCAATTCCAGAGCTGAATATCCATCTCTAATCCTGTTGTTAATGTGGGAGTGTTATTGTTATAACGTGATAAATGACTCCTTATTTAGGAGGAATTTACTACTTTCCCTTCTGATTTCTGCCAAAACAAAGTTGGGGAGGAAAATAAAATTCAGTTGTGAGTCGGAATTTATTTTGGTGGTGGAAAACCAGCACTTCAAAATGTTTTGTTGTTGCTGGAATACATGGAGGAAAATTTTCAAAACATTTTTCTCACCTTTGGTTTAGTGAGAAAATAAAAAAGTTATTCTCCTAAAATATTTTAGATGGGTTTTGGTTGTCTTGCAAGTACAGAGGAACCTGAATTAGCTTCACCTGGAAGCAGCAGAGCTTCCTGAGCAAATATTCCATTCTTTCCTTCAGGAGGAGCTCCCTGGAAGTGCCCAAGGCCAGGTTGGATGGGGCTTAGAGCAAGCTGGGACAGTGGAAGTGTCCCTGCACATGGCAGGGGTGGGATGGGATGAGCTTTAAGGTCCCTTCCAACCCAAACCTGTCTGGAATTCTGTGATCTTGGCTTTTCCGTGGAATGAAGAAGGGAATGAGATGTGTTTAACAAGCTCAGCTTGTTTCTTAATTTCCAAATATGTTATTGATTTAAAACCAATATAAAAGCAAAAATCTTGTGTGTGACAGGGAATTCCTGGGTCCACACTGGTTCATTTACCTCAGGAAGTTTGTCCTTTACCTCGTTGATGGTCTCCTTTTGTCCTTTTTGGGGTTGGATTCCTGCTGAGTTCAGGTAGGAACAGGATAAAGAGCCTTTTATCAGCAGCATCCTGTTGGAGCTTATTCTGCTGAATGTTTTGGTCATCGTCCCAAATTATAATAAAAGAGGGGTTTAATTAATTCACTTTTCCACAATAGAAAAGTTCTTCTCCTTTTGCTTAGATTGCAGCTTAGAGATTGATTTCATATTCTTTTCATGAGGCACCTTTAAAGCTCTTCTGGAGACTGTGCATTGTTTAGCACTTCCTCGTCTGAGAGAATCCCCCAAAGTCTTCTGAGTTGCTGCGAGTTTAATAAGAAACAAAATTCAAATTTAATAATGTTAGGGAAGAATTGGGTCATTCTTGGAGACTCAGCCCATGTATTTTCATGTTCAGGTTCTGCAGATGAGGCCTTCCCTGCTCCCTTTAATTAAATGCAAAGTATTAAACGGGTCTGTGTTCCTTGAGAGGGCAAAAAATGCAGGTATGGCTGCTTCTCCAAACACCTGCAGACAGCTCCTGGAAAATACAGAAACCTGGCCTCATGGATCTCTGTTGGAAAAGGGAAAAGCTGTGGAGGTTTTCCTCTGCTCCTTGCAAACCTTGCACACATTTTACAAAATTGAACAACTGCAGAAGTTACAGGTAAAGTAAAATTGTGCAAGAAACAACCTGTGCATGTGGGACAAAGATAAAACTCCACTGCTCTTCTTTGGAGCCAGGCTGGGAGAATTGGGATTGTTCAGCCTGGAGAGGAGAAGCTCCAGGGAGAGCTCAGAGCCCCTGGCAGGGCCTGAAGGGGCTCCAGGAGAGCTGGAGAGGGACTGGGGACAAGGGATGGAGGGACAGGACACAGGGAATGGCTCCCAGTGCCAGAGGGCAGGGCTGGATGGGATTTTGGGCAGGAATTCCTGGCTGTGAGGGTGAGGAGGGGCTCACCCTCCTCTGGGATGGAATTCCCAGAGCAGCTGTGGCTGCCCCTGGATCCCTGGCAGTGCCCCAGGCCAGGTTGGACACTGGGGCTGGAGCAGCCTGGGACAGTGGGAGGGGTCCCTGCCATGGCAGGGGTGGAAGGGATGATTTGGGAGCCAAATTCTAAGGGAAGAGCCAGGTAAGGTGAGGACATTCCTGTAGGCAGAAAGGAGCAATCTCACTCCTGTGAAATCCCCTGTTTGCTGCTACTGAGTATTAATCTTTTCAGCTCCTCTTATCTGTCAATATTGGAACAGAAATTCTCACTTGAAATGTGACCTGTGTGGAAATTGTATTTTTCTTATTTACCATATTGATACATGAATTTGTGTAAATATCATTAATTTTGCTGCGATAACATAAAATATCACAGAAAACTGAGCTTAAGTCAGAGAAGTCAGAACAAAGGAGCAGCTTGTGATCAGTCTTTGTGTATTTCATCACTTTTCCTGCTCTTTGGGGAGGAATGAGAACATTGCCTGTGCTGGGAATTTCATTTTGATATCTTGCAAATGTGGAGAAGAGCCCTGCCTTTATTCTCCCCACTGATGAGAGCCTGGCAGTAATTCCTGTCCACAAGGACTGGATCACCTTCTGCAGCTGAGAACAGCACCACTTCAGAGCCTGCATCCCATAAACCTTCCCACATCCCCTGTGTTCTGCCCCAAAACCTCGGGAAGGGAGCAGCCCCCGGGGTGTGGTGTGATGCTTGATGTGCTGAGTGAACCAAAGGTAGGAATTAATTACAAAATGCAAAAGCTTCCCCAAAGAGACCTCCCCCTGCAAGGAGCTTTTTAATCCAGGGATCTCTGAACTGCGTGGTTTCATCAATTAAATTTGGATTGCACACATTTCTTATCTATCCAGCTCTCTGAGCCCCTCAATAAAGCAGTTGCTAAATAATTTACATTAAAACAGGCGGATGGGAAGCACCAAAAGTGGGATAATTTGTCTTCAAAATGGCTGTTGCTTTTAGGAGTGTATTCATCTGGCAGCATCACCTGTCTGGAATGAAGATTATCATTTAAAAGATCATTTCTCTTCCACTTATTCCCTTAATTTGTCATAGTGAGACCTCAGTGTTGCAGAGACAATATCCCAAATACCTGTGGGCTGTCCCAGTTACTGGAATTGCAGTGCATTCCTAACTGGGAATGCCACTTCTCTCCCATTATCATTCCCTTTTTAAGTTTATCTTTTCTTTCAATTCTTTTCCTGGTCTGCATCAAAGTTTTTTACGTGGCTTTCAGCATTAATTGTGTTTGATAAATAAAATAGGGATTGCCACTGTGATAGGTCTGGTTTTATTGTTCCTCCTCAGTGACTTTTTGAAGGAAATATCTACAAGGGCATGGAGTGACAGGAAAACAGGGAATGGCTTTCAAATGAAGGAGGGGAGATTTAGATTGGATGTTAGGAAGAGATTCTTCTCTGTGAGGGTGGTGAGGCCCTGGCACCAGAGTTATATTCAGTGCTGCATTTTTGCAGAATTATTTTAAAAACATTTTTTATGGCTTTTCCTTTTTATTTTTTACTGTTTGAGTACTGGCCATTCCCATAAATACAGTTGTTTTCTGTATTTTATGACTGCATTTATAATTTTATTAGAGGCATTAATAGATGTGTAAACCAAGATACCTGAAACAGATTTATTGAGGGCAGTTCTGTAGATTTTCAGTGAAATAATGTTTAGTGTAGCAGAGGGAGGGGAAAAATAACCATGAGGAAAGGCAATTGCATTTAGAAAACCAGAAATGAATGTACTGACCTTGAGAACTCCTAAGCACTGTGGGTTCCATTGAAGGGCACTGTTCAATACTGACACTGTGTGGAGCTTTTAAAAGAGAAGCATTTTTTGGTTAAAATGGACTTTTTTTTTTTTTTTTTTTTTTTTTTTTTTTTTTTTTTTTTTTTGTTAAAGAGCCTTAGAAACATGATAAATGGTGTTGCTAAAACATCTCATTAATTTTTTCTCCTGCTTTTTACAGAAGTTGGTGCACAGCACTTTTGAGTCAGGGAACTCTTTGTGTCTATTCCCAACTCTGTTATCATCAACTTCCTAACAAATAAACCTTTTTGCAAAGTGAATTTCAGCTGAGCTGCCATGATCTTGGAATCACAGAATCGTGGAATGGTTTGGAAAGACCTCAAACCTCACCCAGTGCCACCCCAGCCATGGCAGGGACACCTCCCACTGTCCCAGGCTGCTCCAGCCCCAGTGTCCAGCCTGGCCTTGGGCACTGCCAGGGATCCAGGGGCAGCCACAGCTGCTCTGGGAATTCCAGCCCAGCCCCTCCCCTCCTGCCCAATATCCCATCTTAACCCTGCCTTTTGTCGGTTTGAGGCCATTCCCTGCATCCTCTGTAAATATTCTCTCTCCCATCTTTCCTGTCAGCTCCTTCAGGTGCAGAAGGCCACAGTCAGGGCTGGATTCTGGTTGTGATCTCTGTGAAAATCCTTTGCCTTTTCTTCCCAGAGGGATTTCCCTGCATTCACTCCTGCAGGGACTCAGGGCTGGGAAAGTTTTCCTTTTAAAACAAGTTTTCTATCAACCGAGACACAATTGTCAGAGATCAGATCAGGATCTGCAAAATTTGTAAAATACTTTTTGAGGTAAAACAAGGTTTGAAGTCTAAATCAACTGCTCTTCACCTCTGAACTCCCATATCAGGACTCTGCTTTTTGCATGGACTTTTCCTGGCTTGGAAAAACTAAAATTGGTTTTGCTGCTTAGGGAAGCTCTGAACTCCTTATGTCACATCAGGTAAAGGAGGTGGCACATCTTTTCCTGGAGCTCTGGAGGCAAAATTTGTCACTGGAAATGCCTTACTGCATCTTTGATTGGCAAAAAGATGCTTCAAAATAATGTTTGTGGCAGCAGGAAAATGCCCAAATATTTATCTCTGCCATTATTGCAGGTGTGAACTTCTGTTTCTGCGAGGGAAAAAGCTCACATGTTTTATTCTCATGTTCAAGAGGCAAGGTTTGGCCTAAGGAAATGGAATATTCTGTGTATTCAGTAAAAAATGTGATAAATGGGAACGTTTTGTACTTGTTTTTATCCTGCTGCTGTAGCCATGAAATAATTCTGTCTCTGAGGGTGTTGCTGAATTTACTGTGGGATTTTCTATTACGAGAAAAGAAATGTTTGTTTTAATACTGTGAGAAAAACGTGGATGAATTTCTATACATAGAGAGAAATTTAGGGAGCCTTAGGGAGGATTCTGCTTTGGTTTGGGTCTTTTTCCATCCTGGCTTGTGCTGCTGGGAAAAGCTTCAGGAATCCAACTCCCTTCAGGATGCCCTGGAAGCTGCAACTTCCATCCTTATCTTTATTTTATAATATAAAACATTCTTGAAGAAATTATGGAAGATACTCTGTCTTATTCATGCTGGGTGTTGTAATATCTTTATACTATAAATTAGATAAAATATGTTATTGAAGTGAGCAAACTTGTCTACAGATAAATCGGATTTTACATTTTCACATGGCAGAAAGATGAAATTTGGGACATTTTAAAGTTGAATTTTTACCTTGTGAGTCTGTAAGTGGTGACAATTTAATGAGTGGCTTCTAGAATTGATAACAATTGATTTTTAGGTCTTTATTTGTTGCTAATATAGAGAGAATACAAGTTGTAAGCAGAGAGAAAACTTCATTTTTTTAATCTTTACAAACTCTTTGGGAATTGTGAGGGACTTAAATCCTTTCCAACAAAGTAAATTTTATGCAAATGTTCTGAAAGCCAAAATGTACTGAATTAATTCAAGTGATTTTGTTTGGATTTTTTTTTCTTATGTATTCATCCATTTATTTATTTTGCTGTGTAGTCTTTCAAGGCCATGAAAGGAAAATTTAATGGAAAAAATAAATGAAACTTGGACTTTTTCATTTATTCCTGACCGTGGTAACAGGGACATTTTAATGAGACATCACTTAGCTGAGTGTAGGTTTGATTTCTCTAAATTTTCTCACTATACATAAAGAGCTTAATATTTCCATTTAAATATTTCACTGGGAGAAAATGGACAAACCTGTTTAAAACCAGGATTTTTTATCCCTGAGGGAGAAAAGTGTTGGCATGTGTGGTCTCTCCTGCAGGGAATTCTCTTCTCATTCTGGAATTTCTCAGTGTTAATGTTACCTGTGGGAATTATTTAAAACTAAAATTTCCTTTCTTATATCTGTACCAGAGCCATTTGAACACTGAGTGTTTTATTTTAAAAGTGATTTAGGAAAATAAGTAATTTTGAAGCTTTCCTGTGCCTCTTCAAGTTTTCCTTCAAAACTGAGTTTTACAGAAATAGGAAGTAATTTTGCAGTTTGGAATTGCATATTCATTTTTTTTTTAATATAAAGTGTGTTTCTAAATAATCAGGCATCATTTCCAAAGAAAAAAAGAAATGCTGTGGTGTTGGGTTTAGGTTTGTTTTCTTTTAATGGAGCTGAATTTTCACTCATCCTGCTTGGGAGCTGGATCTGGCTTCCCTTTGATCAGGCCTGCAGAGATCCTGGGTCTCATCATTCTGCTTTGGGGAAGCTTCAGTCGTAGAAGAGAATCTTGGAATCATCAAGGTTGGAAAACCTCCCCAAGATCGTGGAGTCCAACCATCCCCCAGCACTGCCAAGGCCACCACTGCCCCATGTCTCCAAGTGTCACCTCATCCACTTGGATTTTAAATCCCTCCAGGGATGGGGACTCCAAACTTCCCTGGGCAGTTGTGCCAGGGCTGGACAAACCTTTCCATGGAGGAATTTCCCCAAATACCCACCCTGGCCCAGCCTGGGGCCATTCCCTCTCTCCTGTCCCTGTCCTGGGACCCCCCCGGCTGTCCCCTCCTGGCAGGGAGTTGTGCAGAGCCACCAGGGCCCCCTGAGCCTCCTCTGCTCCAGCCTGAGCCCCTTCCCAGCTCCCTCAGCCCCTCCTGGGGCTCCAGCCCCTTCCCCAGCTCCATTCCAGCCCCTCAATGTCCTTCCTGTCCTGAGGGATGCAAAGTGACCCCAGGGTTTGAGGTCCCTCAGCAGTGCCAGCACAGGGGACAGTTCCTGCTGCCTGTGCTCACACAGTTCCTGCTCCAATCCAGGTGCCAGTGGCCTGGGGCACCCCTGGGCACCCCTGGGCATCCCCGGGCACCCCTGGGCTCTTTCCAACCCCTCAGCACCCCAGGGCCTTTCCTGTGGGCGCTTCCCAACCTCACTGGCCCAGGACCCCGTGAGACCCTCAGTGACCCTGGTTTGGAAAGAAACAATCCAGGAGATCCAGGAATTGCAGCAGCCTGCTGGCAAAATGCTTCTCTGGAGGATATTCTTTAATTATCCTCCTCTCTGTGTGACCACCTCATTTCTGAGGTTTGCAATAGGGAAAGGCTTCCAGGGTAAACCCTGCCACTGTTTCAGTGAATAAATAGCTGATAAATGCTCAGGACAATGGAAACCCCTTGCAGGACTGGCTGTGTAAACACAGCTTTGCAATTATTCCTATGGTTCAAATTGAAATTGATTTTTTAGAGAATTAGGTGCCTTTTTTTCCTATGTATTGCTTCCAGTGCTGGTCTGTAGATGATGACAATGATCTCCAAATACAACTAAAGATTAAAAATCAACTTAAGATTAAAATCTAATCATGTTGTTAGCTGTTCCTAACTAGTTAGTAGAGCATATTAAAAACACCTAGAGTACAAATATTGCCTCTAAATAATTATAGACCTTTATTAGCATTGTAATTAAGAGCGTGTTGGCTGCAAGTGATGCCTCACAAAGAAAATGATGACTGGTAGTTGTACTTTCCTCCCAATATTAAATAGATTTTCCTTCCTAGAAGGGCCTTGAGCAGTGGTTTGCAGGTGGGGATCTGCAGATAAATGTTGGAGCAGGGATGTGTGTATGTGATGCCATGTTGGTTTCAAGGAACATTTTTGTATCAAAGGAAGGGTTTTATTACCAAGATAAACACTAAGATGAACATGAATCATTATTTTATGCAGGGAAACAGGAAGCAGTGTTGATAGCTGGTTAAAGACCCTCAGCCAGTCTGCTCAGCACCACTTTGGGGGCTCAGCCTGAGCTGAAATGACAACATTTAACAAGTTTCTGTCATTTTAACTAAAACTTATAGCACCACAGAATCCTCTCCTGTGTGTGTTCCGTTTCTATTTGCTTATTGTTTATTTTCCTGTAATTATTTTTAACTCCAGCAGCCTTTCCAGGTTTTTAACCAGCTCTCCTGTTGGCATTTCCACACTTGGACTCGGAGGGTTTCACCAGCAGACACTCAACTTTGTTGTTCCTTTGTGATTCCCACCGTGCTAATTAAGAAGCTATTCTTGTGTAATTATCCCTCCCTTCAGTGCCACATCATTGCTGCTGGCTGGGGACACTCAGAGCAGCTCTCCCTGTGCAGCCAAGAGCTGCTCCCAGGGATTGTCAGGATGCCAGAGGGATGGAGGATGGGACAGGGGTCACCTGTAGATGCAGAGCAGATGGAAGGCAAATTTATCTATGCCTCTGGCTGCTCCTACATTGAAAAATGAATATTAAAATGTGTTTGGAAGTTTAACAGTTGATCCAAACCCATGGGGTTGCTCACCTGTAGAGGAGAAGCTCCAGGGTGAGCTCAGAGCCCCTTCCAGGGCCTAAAGGGGCTCCAGGAGAGCTGGAGAGGGGCTGGGGACAAGGGATGGAGGGACAGGACACAGGGAATGGCTTTAAGCTGAAAGTGGGTAGGTTTAGATGGGATTTGGGCAGGAATTGTTCCCTGGCAGGGTGGGCAGGGTGGCACAGGGTGCCCAGAGCAGCTGTGGCTGCCCCTGGATCCCTGGCA